>AYEL01084847.1:0-14324 GCA_000484575.1 Olivierus martensii
ATAACGGACAACATTTTATGATTCTCCTACACGAATTTGGAGGTGTATTTCAAGCAGGATTTCAAGTGATATTTCAGAGGTGTTTTTTTCAAGTTGGTAAATTCAATATTTATTCAAATATACTATAGTTAAACACCGGCATTACATATTCGATTGTGATTGGTAGTTCAAATAAAATTAATAGATTAATCATTATACACCCGCCACTGTGTTTTTAATTAATTTAACTCATGATTTTGATGATATACCTAAGTGGTATCCTAAGACATACAAAGAGCTGAAACTCAAAAAAATAATTAATAATAAATATATATATTGATTTAAAATAGGTAAAAATTGTACCTCGAGTCCACGTGCTCGACGCAATGTTTCAGCAGCATTGCGTGCCACGTGGTCCAGTTAGTACTATTAACTTTCTTTTTCGATTTCTGATCATTCATTCATTAGAATTTGCCCCCCATTGACATGTGATTAAACTTGCGATCGCAGTTCTATTGTATTAAAAAATCTCAAATATAACTTTCTAATATACTCGATTTTCATTTTGTATTTTACGTTTTTTTCTCACTCATTTCACAAATGCAACGAACTCGTGGTAAAATAAAAATTAAATTAAATTAAACAGTAAAATAAAACAGAATCTCAAAACAACGGTCACACAATCACTGAAATGGTGTGTATTAGAAACCAAAAATAACTAAAATACAATTCAAAACTTTAAACTGAAATAGCTAAATCTAAAACTGACGTGATTGAAAGTCTTATAAAAATGTGATGTCATCGATAGCTTGTTGATCATTAAATAAAAATAATTAAGAAAAATTACTAAATTGAGTTAATATAATTCAATTTTAGGATTTTTTTTATTAATCTCTTAAAAAAAGTAATAAATAAAAGTGAAAAATATTAAAAAGTAATATTATAGTAATAAATAAAAGTGAAAAAACATAAAAAAGAAATATTATATCACAAATAGTGAAAGCCTCGCTGCCGCCTTTTGGACAGCCCTGCTATATAACATTCATTTAATAATTATATTTTCATTAAAAATGAGAACGTTTTTTTCTTTTTAACAATATCAAATTCACTTTCTGAACTTTTCTCTGCATTTAAATTTTGCTCTCTACAAAATCTTTAATCTAACCCTCTATAAAAACAATCGTTCCTTAATACATATCCAAAAAAATTTCTGAATAAAAGTGTATTTTTTTTTATTTCACATTTCTTTATCGAAGAATAAAAACTTACTTTTATCCAAGTATTGAACATTTATAACAGAAAATACTCAATGGGCGACAATTAACTCCATTTGACTCGATTCATCCTCAGTTAACTTTGGATTTCGATATCGATTTGAAATCGAAAGTAGAACGAAAGAGTATCCTGTTAACTTTGTATTTCGATTTGAAGTCGAAAGTAGAAAGAAAGAGTATCGTCCCTCCCATGGAAAACTAGCGAAATTGCATTTATGACTAATTTTAGCAAAGTATTTCTCAATGATTGATCGAATGTAGAAAGAAAGAGTATCGTCCCTCCCATGGAAAACTAGCGAAATTACATTTATGACTAATTTTAGCAAAGTATTTCTCAATGATTGCATAAAATGCAATCATTGAGAAATACTTTGCTAAAATTTGTGTACAGAAATTAATGAAAATGTTTTCTGTTGTAGGAGAGTAAACGTAATTTTCTAAATGTGTTAAGTAAGAACCATTGTAGGAGAATAAATGTAATTTTCTAAATGTGTTAAGTAAAAACCGTATGGTAGAAGTACCGTGTTATATGAGGGTATCCGCCATTTTCAAACCGTGTTATAAGAGGGATACCTGTACTGAAATTAAGTTCATTGGCTTTAAATTAACAAAATTGTAAAGTAATGCAACTTTAATTAATTAATAATGTTGGATGAAATGTTCGATGTTTGCAATAATAACTTTAGATGGACATCTGCTTGGCGGAAGAGTTCTGTACAGACATTCCGTCCTTCTACTATTTCCACTGATGCGCCCATAAATGACGTGCATATCTGTCAATTCTGCATAAGAATAGTGATCCCTAAGAATTTAATGTTCGAAAATAAATGCTGTGTTGGTAAAACAATTACGTATTATTTAAATAATCGATTACTAATTTAATAATTTACTTAATTTTATGTCATCTGATCAAAACATTCAGAATTATAATTTCATAACATTTGCCTAAAGATAATGTTTTTTACCGCATATTCTAAATCAGCCAGATGGCCGCGTGGTAGAGCTGCAGCCAAGGATGTTTTATACATGGATAG
This sequence comes from Olivierus martensii, assembly GCA_000484575.1. Taxonomy (NCBI): domain Eukaryota; kingdom Metazoa; phylum Arthropoda; class Arachnida; order Scorpiones; family Buthidae; genus Olivierus; species Olivierus martensii. Next base: position 2,288 of record AYEL01084847.1, read on the forward strand.
ACTGCTCAATACTAGCAACGAGGTGGCCAGATGGCCGAGTGGTAACGTGTTGGCGTGCCACACTGGAGGACCCGGGTCTTGTCACGAATTTTTTCGGGGTACTGGGCCTGGCTCGGTGATCCCCGTCCTTCACCATCCAGCCCCCTCCACGGGTGTGGGTGCAGCCCATGGTTGGAACTGGCCCCGTCCCCTTAGTAATCTCCCTGATTGGAAAGGGGGCGTAAAATATGCAAAAATAAAAAAAATACTAGCAACGAGTGAAGCTGTCCAACTGATGGGGTAAACCAATGTAGGAATGTCGTGAAATCGATGATATAGCAAATTGACTTTGTTTTGGTGGCCAGACATATCCCATTTAAGTTAGTAAATATAATGACCAGATCCAAATAATAAAAAAAGGGTGTAGTACCCCAATATATACTATTAAACCATGTAACCCCACCAATTCTGTGGCTTCACTTGTTGCTAATATTGAGTAGTCTATCCATGTATAAAACATCCTTGGCTGTAGCTTACCACCTGGAAGGTCCGGGTTCAAATCCGAGTCCCATATTCCCATACTTGAGTTTTTCAGGAGGAGTCCTGGCCTGGCCCATTGAACCCATCCTTCAACCATGCGGTTGATCCCATCATGGGTAATGGCCAGCCCGTGATGGGTTCTATAAGTGGCCTTTGCCAGATACAGAATATCCCTCGTGTAATATGGCGGCTTAATCAAACTCACCTGATCATATTCCAGAATTTTTTTGATTTACATAAAATATATTATATTGTTTCATCTATGGACACGATCTTATTGAATTTAAATTATTGACGAGAAATTTGAGCTAGTTTAGCGAAAATGGACTGAATCACATATGTTCTAACTCTAATAATTTATCCATGTGATGAGAACTGCTGTAAAATATTAAACTCATGAAAAGCATTGTAGAGTTCGAAATGTCCTACATTTATAGTAGCCAACAAGATTTATTACAAAATTAGCATTAATAGTACAATAATAAATGAAACACTTCCTCGTATAAATTAATTGGTGAATCTTAAGCAAGTAACACCCGTTCACGTTGAATATATACACTGTATATATATTTCTCTCTCTCATTTTATGTTGCTCTTCAACTAAAGATTACTAATCATCGGGACTGTATCAGAACCTAACTACAGATTGTTTATACCTGTGATGGAATGGCTCGTCAGATAGAAGATAGGTGTCAATAGATTGGATTCGGATCATTCCACACTTCCAGAAAAATTTGGAATCATGAGCCTGACTTGAACTCATTCATCAAGTGGCATGCGAACGCTTTCTACGCAATCATTTTATATAAGAAAAAGTTGTGACCATTAGAAAACAATTAGTTTATGCTTATCCGAAAGGTTAGCATGGAAATGTGTTATTTCAAACTGAAGGATAGATGCTGGGCTCTATTTTTCTGATTTTTTGAAAGGTTTTTGATCAATCGATCTCCATTCCGAGCAATTCTGTCATAGTTCTGAGTACTTGTAAAGGACAGGACCCGTTCTTTAGTAATTTCTGGTTGTAAAGCGGCATAAAATAAAAAAAAAGTGAAAAGGTTTGGTGAACGGATGTCAGAAGTATAAAATACTCAAGAACACCATTTACATCTACCAGGAAAAATATTTCCTGATGATAATTACATAAAATACTTTCTATTTAATAGAAAGAATCATTGTCTGTTTGCGTGCTCATTATCATAAAAACTCACACAAAACGAACAATCTCTCTTGACCACAATTAATTGTATATCGTAATTAACTCATCTTTATTTTGCGACGATTGCCTGTAAAATAAATAAAATTATTAATATATTCGATGATCAAGTAAAGTTATAAAGATATTTTCACTAACTTGGTAACTTCTTCCAATTCTTCTATAGTATCTGGTACCGGTTTGTTGTAAGTCTCTGGTAAGAGAAGAACTAAAGCACCACCAATTATAGCAATTACACCATATATGATGGAAGGAACGCTATCGTATGTGGCTTTACCCTGAAATAAGTCAAAAAACCGTTTCAAAAGCATAAAATGTCAACTTGGATTAAGAAATAAATATTACCAGTTCCTTGACAAAGGGTGATAAAATAGAACCGATTCTTCCAATAGTAGAACTAGTACCAATTCCTACATTTCTGACCACAGTGGGAAAGATTTCTGCCGAATACACGTAGATTATAGCGAAAGAAGCAGTAATGCAGAATTTTCCTATCATCGATAAGGTTATTGTTAACCATAAGAGATCTGAAAAAAAAATTTTTATATAATGACGAAAAATCTTAATGAAAACATTATATTGTCGGTTTTTTCTTACGATCTGGTATAGGAATTGTGAGAATACAAGCCAGTCCTCCGATAATCATGGTTACTATCAAAGGCCGTTTGCTACCAACATATTTTAAGACGAATATAGTTATAATGTAGGCGGGAAATTCCACCGCTCCCGCTATAAAGAAGGTAATAAATATATTTCCCCCACCCAAGCTGTTTGTATTCAAAGATAAAGCGTAATAAATGAATGCGTTCACGCACCTGAAAAATCAGGAAAAATTAATATTAACGTTATATTTATTCTTTTTCTGTATTCCATACGTACCAGTTAAAATAAAGATTCAACGTCTTCTTTCTCATGTTTGGTAACTTCAGTAGGTCCAATATAGTGTAAGTCTTCGTATTTTTCTCCTGTTTCTGCTTCCCAATTTATTATTAGTATAGTAAAATCATTAATTAGATATTAAGTAAACAACTGTTTCATTATACTCACTTTTTCCATTACTTTGCAAAATGTTTTGATTTCTGAACTGATGTTATCAATACTTTTGCCATTTTTCAAAGCGGCTTTTATCAGGATCTCTTCGCATTCTTTTACTCTGCCCTGAGATAATAACCATCGAGGAGATTCCGGAACCCACCTGACAAAAGATTTTAAGTATTACGCAATTAAGAAACGAAGCAATTTAAAAAAATACTCACCACCAATAAGTGCCCAGCAAAATGATGGGAGTGCTCAACACTAGTTGAAGATAAAAGGAATCTTTGATCAACCAGGCCAAGCAAGGTAGCAAGATGTAACCAGTGGCCCATCCGAATTCGATAGCGATGCCCATGATGGATCTGTATTCGGGTCCCACTATCTCCATCACTGCAAAGAGGATAGGTGTAACAAAAAATAGAAAGAAAGAAAACGATGAATAATATTACTTACGAATGACGAAAGCGGAAGTGAAGAGACCAGAAACACCCATAGCCACGAAGAATCTACAAGTGGCATACATGAGGAAGGAAACAGAGAAAGCGCAGACCAGACCTGCCACAAAAGTGAGAGCGATGCAGAAGAGCATGACGGGTCGTCTTCCAAACCTGAAAGATTGATTTATTGAATAAACTAGCCAATCGGATGGAAGCGCGCTAGACTCCCACCTGGAGTTCGGGATCGAGTCCCGAGTCCACTCCTCCGAATTTTTCAGAAGAGGTCCGGGCCCGGTCCGTCCATCCCCATCCTTCAACTTTCGGCTGTCCACATCACGGGTGTGAGCAGCTCGTGATGAGCTGTGCAACGTCTCCGCCGCTTAGTAACCTCTGGTTGAAAAGCGGCATAAAACAAGAAACGGAAGGTAGGATAAACTAGCCGAGAAACAAGAGGTTTAGATCATAAACTTACCTGTCGGCGAGTTGTCCAAAGATGACTTCGGCTACCATAAAACCTGCCATATACACCGATTGGCTGAGCGACACGTACCATTCTTTCTTGCATACCAAATCCCACTGATAAAGAGAGAATTCTTCATTATGCTGGTTACATTATTATACACTGACGGAAAAAAAAATCCCAACACCAAGAAAAAATTATTGTAGAGTAATATTATTGCAGCTTTTACCAAATAATAAATAATTTTAAAAATTTTTTAAAACTTATCTGTGTGTCTGTTGACAAGCACAATAAATTTACTAAAAACAGCCCAATACAAATTTAAATTTTCATATAAATTAGGAATGGCTATCTGAATAGCAGACAACTTAGAAATACTGATGAAACATTTAATTATTTTTTATTTCACTTAAGCTGATGTTCTATAGTTTTAAATAAATTCGAACAAAAAGTAGTATGTAGTTATCGATAATTTCTCATATAAAAAAGAATGAATTGTCAAGAGGACGTTTTTGGAATTTATTTTACAATTCATTTTTTTATTTCTAAGTATTAATCGTTAGTGTTAATGCTCTCAATGTTCTTCAATTAATCTCTGTTATCTGTCTTGGATATGTTAGAAAAATCTGATCGAACATATATTTTGGATGAAAGTCAAAAATAATGTCCGATGACTTTCAGTATAATTATATATGGTCAATTTTCAAGAATTACTAATTCCATTCGTTTACGAACTCTTCCCTGATCAGAAAAACAATTTACGAAATTCTTAGCCTATAAAATACAGTCAAACCCCGATAAGACGCCATCATCCATTCGGCGACGATTTTGGCGGCTAATCAGGGTTGGTAGTTTATCGAAAACACGTGTAGTATAGAAATAAATATGAACTTTGAATTTACTAAATTTAATAAAATACAGTACATTTCTATTTAGCATCCACACTTAACATTTCTAAAACACTGTATAGTTTATAATATAGTACACGTACCGTACATGTACAGTACTATAAAATGCAATGAGCATATTATGGATACTTGTTTATCAGTTTTATATCAAATGGCAATTAAATATAATTTTGTTTTAATGTAAAGTCTGTGGTATATAGTAATAAATTTGATATAAAAATATTTCTGATGGAATTAGTAGTGAATAAACAAATCATAAAACAAACTAATTATAATAAACATCTTAATAAAATAACTTTTTACCAAAACAATTTGGAGACCTAGTATATAAAGAAAATTTATTAAACTATGGATTAAAGATTATAAATTATTACACAGAATAAAAAATAATAACTAATTTAATGGATAACTAAGCAATGATTGAATTGCTTCTTTATAAAACTAAAAAATGTTTGTATATTTGTGCAGTTTGTTAAAGTGAAAATCATAAAACAAGTGTTTATAAGTCAAGGGATATTTGTATCTTGTTTTTTATATTTTCAATAAAAAATAATTACCTAATATTAATCCAATATAAGCTAAGTAATACTCAAAGTATTATCTAAATCTCAAATTAGAAAACAGTAATAAGAAATTAAAAAAAAATTGATATTACAGAAAATTATTTATTGGAAAAACCTTCATAATTAGATCATATCATTAGTTCATTTATTATTAAACAATAAATTTCTAAATCAAATGGAACATACTGATGCTCTTCCTATTCAAACACTGAATTTTATATTGTTTCTTCATTTCTAAATTACATATATATAGTCACTCTTTCTAGTTCTTTCCTGGATTATCTGAAAACAATAACATTTTATTAAATTTAATTTTTAATAATAATCAAATTTATATTTATTTGTTTACAATAAAATTTATCAAAACTAACTTCTCACAAGAATCACATTGAGATATCTGCTAGGGAATATTATTCTAAAAATATCAGTTTAAAATTGTAAAAATAAATTCGAGTACAAATAATCTTAATTCAAATCATATTCTAGTCTAAAATTAATAAATGTTCCATTCTAAATTATATCACAAATATATGCTAAAAATAATCATAAAAATAATATTTGAAATTTTAATGAACACATGTTTAAGTTATGCAATACCATGAATGATAAACTTTTGCACATAAAAATATGCCATTTCAAATTTTAGAAAAATTTCAAAAATTGTATAAATTTTAATCATCATGATAGTAAAATAATATAACAAGACATACTGTAAAACTATATACAGGTTGATAATCAAAAATTTGGCAACCTCGGGACCTGAGGACTGCCAGATTTTTGATGTATATACACTGACGGAATCGTGAGATATGGCAGTTTAACTAAATCTGACATTTCATAACCGAAACTCGTCTTCTACCGCTGATGCGGAATAAAATTTTTTACGAAATCGTTTTCTATACTATATATTTATTATTTAAAGCCCAGATCAAACCATAATAGACGACTTCAATTTCTTTTCATTTTTTCAATTAGAAAATTTAACAATTGTAGAAATCCATAAAATTTACAAGTGTTATTCGAAGCTTGATTTTAATTTTATATTAAATCATATAACACTTTTATAAAATTACATAACCAAAATAGTAATATTGCAAACTCATTGTACAATTATTTTATTTATTTGATATTGAAAGAATGGCTTACAAAAGAACTATCAGTACAGGAAAGAACGTGACTCACAAAATGAAAATAAAAATATATGTGAATGCCCTCGATAAGGAAGACGTGCCTATGTTTCTTTTGATGGCGTATATTAAGCCCAATACCATCAATGTACACATATCAAGATACATTCATACTATATATTCTCTGTGGGGTGTTGATCAATAAATGGCGGCCATTTTAAATTTTGTCAATACCAACATCCGCGAGAGAATTGTCTGAAAGATTTTGCCTATAATGCGAGGATATATTCGGTAGTTTCTTTCTTCGAAGAATGAAGGATAAAATGAAAAGAGTATAGGAAAGTATGAAGAAAGAAATAATCCTGCCAGAAATGTGACAGGCCTGCTACCACTAGTTAATAATCAAGTTCTTAGTTAATAATCAACTAAGATATCAAGTTCTTAATTTTACTCCCACTCATATTAGAGCGTCTGGAAGAATGAAGGATGATGCTCATCGACCCAGGCCCGAAATCTTAAAAAAGTACTTCAGGTGTTTTTTATCACTAATACATAATCGAAATCAAATTCTCCGGTGGAAGTCGACTTTAGTATTATGTTTTTTGTTAAAAAGATGGCGCCATTTTCGGATGGCCGCGTGGTAAAGCTGTGGCTTACCATCCTGGAGGATCCGGATCCCACACCTCCAGTTTTTCAGAAGGGGTCCGGGCTCGGCCCATTGAACCCATCCTTCAACCATCCGGTTGACCTCCTCATGGATGTTGGCCAGTCTGTGTTGGGCTCTATAAGTGGCTGCCGCCAGATACAGTATATCTTTCGTGCCATGTGGCTGCTTAGTTTTTCAGAAGGGGTCCGGGCTCGGCCCATTGAACCCATCCTTCAACCATCCGGTTGACCTCCTCATGGATGTTGGCCAGTCTGTGATGGGCTCTATAAGTGGCTGCCGCCAGATACAGTATATCTTTCGTGCCATGTGGCTGCTTAACTAATCTAACCTATATACATAACGCCATCTTCCATACATTGAATGCGGCGATGCAAAATAGGCCTTCCATAGAATGATCCTGACAGAGATAATAGGAGATAAACGGGTCAACCTGAACTCCATGTCTGCCGGATTGGCCGCGTGGAAACGCTTCGGCTTTCCACTCTGGAGGATCCGGGTTCGAGTCTCGGGTCCCACCCCTTGAAAATATATCATGGGGTCCGGGCCCGGCCCGTCGATCCCCGTCCTCCACAATTCGGCTGACCCCTCTGCAGGGGTGGGCAGCCTGTGGAAGGGCTTGTTTCGCCGCGCCACTTAGTACCTCCGCAGGGGTGGGCAGCCTGTGGAAGGGCTTGTTTCGCCCCGCCACTTAGTATTCGCCCTGAATGGAAAGTGGCGTCATCTGTTAACAAAAAAAAAAAACCTGAACTCCATGAATTAATTTTCCAAGGATGGGACTCAAAATCGAACACGATATTTTGATGGCAAGCCGAAGCTTTACACGCGCCCAATCTGGTCGATGATGATATCTGTAATTTCAACTAATTTTCATCAAAATTTAAATAAAATTAAAATATCAAGTTCTTAATTAACTCAGTTTTCTTAATTCTAATATGACGATGAGAAAACATTTTTAAATTAACTAGATTATTTGCTATTTAGAATGAAAGTAAATTTTTTGTAATAATTTATTCAACAGATGGAGCAATGTGCTAATTCTTAATAGAATCCCTAGATATATAGAGTAGCGAATTCAGCCGGCATTTTATATCCTCCTCCGGATCGATAATCAAGGATAACTTTATGAAAGTAAATCATAATACTATATTTCTTTTCTAATTTATAAATATAGCAGTTCTTTACCTGGCACAAACGAAGATCGTATTTGGAAAAGTTTTTCTTCTACTATTTTTTAATCACTTCTTTTTATCTCTAATTTCTTTTACCTTACGGCAAAGGAAATAATCTATGACCCTTTTCTGTTCGATCAGAACAATTTACAGTTCTATAACAAGGCATGTTCTAAAAAATAACCAGAAAGCCTATCAACGCAATGATAACGCCCTATCTAACAGGATATAAAATGGCCGATTTGGCGGTATCTGGTGGCACAAAAAATGCTCTGCTCTATATATCTAGGGACTCTAATCCTTAAAATTTCCGAAAACAACTTTTTAATGAAAGATAATTACAGTAATCTATAAAATTTATTCTATTTTTAAATTGACTTTTCATATGTATATTTTGTGTATTAAATGTTTTGATAAAAAAATCGATACTTATGAAGCAATTACTGTACTATGATCAGCTTCTGGAAAATCCTAGTATAAGCTATGCCATCACCTTTTACGGAGAACTGTTATATACTAAATAAGTCACATTCACCTGGTTAATAAGAGTGGACTTAAAGATAGAAGTATCATACTCCCATTTGTTGCATTCTTCGGTTTCGTTTTTGTACTGGTTGGTATACAGCAAACAAGAACTATGTTTATAGTTGCCATTTACTACTACCGTAGGAATGCTGGTGTTCTTCCACATTTCCACGCTGATGTTAAGCGAAGATCTGGCGCACCAGTGATCCACTTCGGGAGCGAAAAAACTGACTCCCAGATTTTGCCACGAATTGGGAAAAGCGGCGAAGAAAAACATGATGAAGATGTCTCTCTGCCAACGTCCGTATCCTCCTACCAGATCGACCAGATCTGGCGATCTCTTTTTCTTCTTGTTCATAATGGTTTATCGCTAGAAGTGGGAAATAAAAAGTATATTGTTTGTAGATAAAAATATTTGCCTAATATTTTCTAAATTAATGGCAATAAAATAAGTCAAATATTGTATTGATAGTATATTCTAGAGCAGGGGTTCTTAATCAGGGGTATCCCCTTGGGAGTATGGGAACCAAATGGGACTCGATCTCTAAAGTACAGTAAATTTAAGCTGAGGACATATTTGGAAGTCATACTGTCAACTAATATAAGGAATGGTGATGATTATTCGACAATCAAGTGAAGTGTGTATGAGACCATTGGACAATTCATTGGGGGTTCTGGAGTCATCAAAAGATTAAGAACCGAAACCATTAAATAGCTCTAGAGAGCTATTTAATGGTTGTACATTAATAATCTATTATCTGGTTGTACTGTTATCGCGAATACTGCGGTTAACATTATTACTTGACGACAGCATCGGAAGTCAGTATTGAGTCTATAGGAGAGCCGAAGTTCATTTATATCACTACGCCGATGATATAGTCCACTAACTTATTCTCCACGTTACAATAAATTGCCATAAAATAATGAGAATTTTGATAAATAAGCTATAAGCTTCGAATAAAATTACGATATTAACATGATTTTAATATGTAATAAATTATCTGCGTGTCTATAATATATACCATGATCAGGACGCCTCTTCTGAACGGTGAAATCAGCGTACGACATTCGACTCACATTGCATGATGGGATAAAAGTAACGTCATTTCGAAACCGTTTCCGTTTGTTGTTATTCTGATCGACGACTTCCTCTGTTTCGAAATCTCAGGGTTCGACTTCATATTCGATATTATTTCACCACTTGATCGACTAGTGAAATAAGGCAAGTACATTCGAAATATGGGAGGTCGACTTGTTTTATTGCATCTATTACATCAGTGATCCCAAACTGGCGGCCCGCGGGCCGCACCTAGCCCGTAAAGCAATTTGCGGGCCAAATGGGCCCGCAAACTTCTACGTCGCAATTTTTATGCGGCATAACAATTTGCGGGTCGGATGCGGCCTGCATGTATTTAAACAAATAGTAAAACATCTCTGCGGGCCGCATCCGGCCAAAGATGTTTTACTATTTGTTTACGATACAGATTAGTAGGAAAATTATTACAATTCAACGTTAATTAAAACTGTTTTAACGTTCTCATTATTCGAAATCTCATTATTATAAAATGTTATTTCGATATTTTTGTAAGAAAATTGAAAATAATTACAAATAAATATTTTCCTTTCATTGCAATTTTATTTAAAAATATTCGGTCCTTCATTTCCTTTCGAATTACACATTCGGCCCGCCAAATAATTGAGTTTGAGATCACTGCTCTACATGACATTGAAGATGGAGAAAATAGAAGTATCCTTCGTCAATCACCCCTTTTTAGGGGTGATCAAAATGCCTTCGATTTGAATGATCGAGATTTTGGGTGCATCCAGTTGGCAAGCGCTTTGCTGACTTTGATAAGTAAGCGCTTAGTTCACATACGTCATCATTTGCACTGTTTTATTAGACGTCTTGCTGACAAGTTCTGCCAAGCAAAATGGGCTGCTCTCAAACAAAAACGTTTCTCAAACAAAAAAAAACAAAAAGGTTTTTTTACATTTGATTGATGAATTAACAGATGATTCTGTGGAAGTTTCTTTAATGAATATAATTCAGCTAAGATGTTTTACTGTTTGTTTAAATACATGTTAGTGGGAAAATTATTACAATTCAACGTTAATAAAAAAACTGTTTTATAATCTCATTATTATATAATGTTATTTCGATAGCTTTGTAAGAAAAATGAAAATAATTACAAATAAATAATTTTCCTTTCATTGCAGTTTTATTTAGAAATATTCGGCCCTTCATTTCCTATCGAATTACGCATTCGACCTGCCAAATAATTTGAGTTTGAGACCAGTGCGCTACATGACATTGAAGATGGAGAAAATAGAAGTGTCCTTCGTCAATCACCCACTTTTAGGGGTGAAAAATGCCTTCGATTTAAATTATCGAGATTTTGTAAAATTATTTCGATTAAATGAAGACTTAGTCATATTTCTGTGCGAAGAATTAAGGGCCGAATTAGAACTCAAAACTAGTTAATAACAACTTATACTTGACTAAATATGCAGTATTGTTAGACAAATGACGTAATAAATTTAAATAAAAAATATTTAATGGAAATAGATATACATATTAAGCCTGCATTCATTAAATTTGTTTTCAATTAGAATTATTCAACAATTATCTAATATTAATATATCTATATGTTTAAGAGCTATGTCAGCACACATTATAATAAATGATTTTAACCAATTCGTTATTTTTAATAAATCATATGAAAACTAATTTAAATAAAATTAATACTTAATTTTACCTTCTAAGCCTAATGTGGTTCAAGCTAAGTTGTAGCCATCGTTGGTTTTAACATGCTATGTTAAAACCAACGATGGCTACAACTTAGCCACTGAGCCACATATTTTTAAGAATGAGCTATCTTTTTAAATAAATACAGTACAGTGGTAGCTTGGTTAACGACGGTAATCCTGGAACGGATTATACTCTGGACACACAACACGTTATCGGCGGTTATCTGTAACTGCCGTCATCATACCGGCCTTTAGTCGGAAGAATACTGAACACATTGGTATTCCAAACGGCAGTTAAAAATAATGCATTGTGGGATAGTAAAGGAAAAGGGTGAATTATGGGATACTATACTACAATTGAATTGTGGGATATATTGTTGTTTGGATAAACTGTCAAATTTATTTTTTATTTCTTCTACTGATCTGTTGACACCAATGCTTTCGTTTCCCTTTCATCCCACGAAACCCTTTTCTTTTTGACTGCTTGTCTGAGTTGTCTCTGTAGTTTTCTCTTTGAGACGGAGATTGACGTCACAAACGGAGTTGTGGGAACTCCGTTACTGAAACGGTGTTCTGCGGCTGCGAAACGTCCGTTATCTGGACGGAAATCGGACACACTACAAATCCTAACTACCGTTAAGACAATAACGTCCGTTATCTCTGCTA
>AYEL01084848.1:0-92939 GCA_000484575.1 Olivierus martensii
ACAGTGTTGTAATTTTAAATCGTTCTGGAAAGGTTTCATGATTAGCCATCAAACGAAGCAAATTGCAATGAAATGTTTATTCGAAATTGAAAACTCAGAGGCACGATTAAATAAAAATAAACACCGTTCTTACGACGCTGTTACCTTTTACATCGAAATCGACTGTTCCCTGCGCACTAATACCGTCACAAAAGCTGGTAATACGCCACTCCCATAGACTCAATACTGACTTCCGATGCTGTCTTCAAGTATTAGGAATTATTCACTAAAGTTGTGATCATAGCTTGACTCTTTTCTAGCTAAATTACTCGCCTGTCCTCCTCTGATAGTCGTTACTCCTACCTGCTAATATTCTCTTACTTTAAACTATAAAAGTTGATCTGTCGCATCTCTTCCCTTAAAGTTGGTGCACTTACTAAATATATTCGATAACTAGGAGAGTTTAGTTTAGCTGTTGTATCCAGGACACGAGCGAAACATTAACAGCCTAACAACACTCTATTCTAATTTTAGTTTGCGCTAAAAACCGAATTCGAATAGGAAAATGAAATTTTAAAGAAATGGAAGAAGTCCAACTTACGGTAGACATGTTGCGAAAATGTTTTCCTTTTGTAACAGCGAGCATCAAACGAGAAATAGAAGTTGGCGAGTGACTTTCGGTTGAGAATTGGTCCCATGACATCCGACTTTACCAATCACCGAATATTTGTTCTGTTTTCATTCATGCCAAAAAAGTTTTCCGTAAGTTCGTGTATTTTTAGACTCGAAAAGTATAAACAACGGCTATCAATCACTCACCCTACCAAACACGTTACTGCCGAACGAATCCTCACTTTAAAATTGCAAGAAAAATTCTGATAATATTTTCTATACTTGAGCATTATTTAATCAAATTACAGAAGTTATTATCGCCTATAATCCGTAATAAATTTTGCTAGTAATCGTTTAATGTTAGAACTTGACTACAACATCGGAAGGCAGTATTGAGTCTATGGAAGAGTATAGTAATCCTATTGTAATAAGATTAATATAGGATCCCGTAGACTTAATACTGACTTTCGATGTTGTCATCAAGTAGTAAATAGTGAAAGGAACGAATCGTTTCGCTGATATCAATATGTTAGGTTTGACTGTAATTCGATCACTTTCTCCCATAAACATTGCCTGTCCTTTATCGTAAAAAACTAATACTTAAAATTTCTGTAATTAAATTTCTATTTTCGTTTTAAAAGTCTAATAATAATTATTTTTGTTAAGTTGTAACTACAACCTTGATATCGAGTTGCTAGATGTCAGTAAAAAGCTCTTCTATTGGCTGCGAACTAGCCGGAAGTGTGCAATCCTAGAACCCAGACTATAATGTAAGATCGAATCTCACAAACTCACTGTTCAGAATAGTAATTTAGCTTAGATGAGATTTCTAACGGCCGATGGTGAAACGCGTCGACTTCTGACGTCACAAATCGAATCCGGTTTTACTCGACGTTCAGAACAGAGCCCCAGATGAGCCATGATGTTCTACACATTCCAATCGATTCTAACCATGATTTTAACTGTGTTCTAAATTGACACAGTGTTGTAATTTTAAATCGTTCTGGAAAGGTTTCATGATTAGCCATCAAACGAAGCAAATTGCAATGAAATGTTTATTCGAAATTGAAAACTCAGAGGCACGATTAAATAAAAATAAACACCGTTCTTACGACGCTGTTACCTTTTACATCGAAATCGACTGTTCCCTGCGCACTAATACCGTCACAAAAGCTGGTAATACGCCACTCCCATAGACTCAATACTGACTTCCGATGCTGTCTTCAAGTATTAGGAATTATTCACTAAAGTTGTGATCATAGCTTGACTCTTTTCTAGCTAAATTACTCGCCTGTCCTCCTCTGATAGTCGTTACTCCTACCTGCTAATATTCTCTTACTTTAAACTATAAAAGTTGATCTGTCGCATCTCTTCCCTTAAAGTTGGTGCACTTACTAAATATATTCGATAACTAGGAGAGTTTAGTTTAGCTGTTGTATCCAGGACACGAGCGAAACATTAACAGCCTAACAACACTCTATTCTAATTTTAGTTTGCGCTAAAAACCGAATTCGAATAGGAAAATGAAATTTTAAAGAAATGGAAGAAGTCCAACTTACGGTAGACATGTTGCGAAAATGTTTTCCTTTTGTAACAGCGAGCATCAAACGAGAAATAGAAGTTGGCGAGTGACTTTCGGTTGAGAATTGGTCCCATGACATCCGACTTTACCAATCACCGAATATTTGTTCTGTTTTCATTCATGCCAAAAAAGTTTTCCGTAAGTTCGTGTATTTTTAGACTCGAAAAGTATAAACAACGGCTATCAATCACTCACCCTACCAAACACGTTACTGCCGAACGAATCCTCACTTTAAAATTGCAAGAAAAATTCTGATAATATTTTCTATACTTGAGCATTATTTAATCAAATTACAGAAGTTATTATCGCCTATAATCCGTAATAAATTTTGCTAGTAATCGTTTAATGTTAGAACTTGACTACAACATAGGAAGGCAGTATTGAGTCTATGGAAGAGTATAGTAATTCTATTGTAATAAGATTAATATAGGATCCCGTAGACTTAATACTGACTTCCGATGTTGTCATCAAGTAGTAAATAGTGAAAGGAACGAATCGTTTCGCTGATATCAATATAAATTTAAATGCATTATAATTTAAATGACGCTTAAGTAAACATATTTAATAGTTCAATTATCTAATTAAATCCGGCATTTAATAAAATTCCGGATTTAGTTGTTTAAAATTATACGAGTAAAACATCTTTTAAAATATGACATTCGAAATTTTATACTAATCAGAATGTGACAAAATTAAAAATTTTTACTGCAGTAATTAATGTATTAATTAATTAATGTTTAACTTATGCACTATTAGTGCATAAGTTAAAAAAAAGCTTGCTGATAAAGTCATTATCCTGCTGATAACGATGCGGAATGAATCAACTTGGATTTTCTCACTGCATAAGTTAAAAAAAAAAAGCCTGCTGATAAAGTCATTATCCTGCTGATAACGATGCGGAATGAATCAACTTGGATTTTCTCCAAACAAATTCAACTACGACATTAAAATATTTTTTAATTTATAATAAGAGAATTGTACTTTAGGATATTCAGTTTAATCTGTATTTATGCGGCTGTTGGTATCGAGATGGATATATCATTAAGTTTTCTTGTTAGAAATCTAGATTAATATATTTTTAAGTGGGTTTCAAATGTTTTGAGAATTTTATATATATATATTTGCTATCTAATATCTAAAAATATATGCATAATCATATATTTGACCATATTTAAGTCATTTTTGATCCTATTCTAAAAAACGAATGTTTATAAAATTTTATCCTACGCGTTATACGAGACTGCTTATATAGTTGTATGAGTACTAGTCGCAATTTTTTCGTCGCGTTATAGAGAGCGTATTATACGGGAGTTTACTATATTTTAGAGAATCGAGCAATCGATATGAGATAAATATGAGGGAATTGACACAATGAGAAAAATAAGTGATAAGTTTTCCCACAGAGAATATTTTCAACAGGAAATTTATTGCCTGAATACTTATGATCCCATTTGGATCACTTTCAAATTTCTAAAATTCGAATAATAGATAGGCCGCACGATGGATTCATCCATCTTTATTTTTAATTTTATAAAAATTGCTTATAGTTTGGCTATTCTTTCCGTTAGTGATGGATTTAAGAAGCTCTAAGAACGTAAGCGAAGTCTCATTATACTTTTTTTTATTTTCAATTGATGTAATTAATAAAATAAGTTTTTCATTTATTCTCTTTACTTTGTTTACAAACATAGTGTTAATAAAATTAGACCTAACATAAAAATTGTCATCAAACAATAACAATATTAAAATAAATTAATAAAATAAGTTTTTCATTTATTCTCTTTACAAACATAGTATTAATAAAATTAGACCTAACATAAAAATTGTCATCAAACAATAACAATATTAAAATAAAATATAAGAAATAGCACTTATGAATTTTTTCTAGAATGGTTCACATTGTCCATCTACCAGACATTCTGACAACCGAACATGGTAAAGCTGAACTGACACGAACCACAACAGTACCACGCCACAACCACAAAACGGTGAGGAACCGTTTTGTAGTTGTGACTTAGAAACCGTTTGAAAGAATTTGAACAGATTTAACGAAGTTGCATTGCAAGAAAACACGACAGTGCACTCATGTGACAGTGCTTCATGTGAAAACGGCTTATATCGATGCACTACATTACACTTTTACTATAATCAAACCCCGATAAGACGCCATTATCCGTTTGGGGACGATTATTTTATTAAATTTAATAAAATACAGTAATTTATGTTTAGCATCCAAACTTAATATTTCTAAAAAAACTGTATACTTTACAGTATAGTATATGAACCGTACATGAACAGAACTATATAGAAAATAGTGAGAAAGATTTTGGAAAGCAAATGGACACAATGATCTTCAACGGATGGGTGGCGCGTTTCAAATAACAAAGGAGCCATGGTGAAACATTAACAAGACTGCATCACATGATTAATCGTTATGGAAATGATCTGATTCTTGCGATCTTAAATTTTCCACAAGCTAGGTGTGAACCAGGCTTAAAGACACATGATTAACCAATAAGATCTCCATGTCTCCCACCCGCTGGTTACAAATGAATCCAGAGAGCTTTTAATATATACAGTACTGATGAACTTCGGGATGTGGAGTCACCTTACATGCCCCTAGGGATGTAGGGGTTGTTTAGATATTTCTTCTGGCGGATAGTGTATTATCGAGATTTGTCTATTCCATCAATATACGGAAGATCCGTTCCGTCCAAATTTGACGGTCTGCGAGGGTGGCGTCTTATCGAGGTTTGACTGTAGTAGTTGATGTGCAGCAATCTGTCTTACTCTAAAATCTGATATACTAGAACGATTATGAAATTAATGCCAGTTTTTATCAATTTAAGAGTGCTGATTTTTCAAGAATTAGATTTTTCTGTGAGCTCTCTTCCGTTGGCAGTTTGGACGCGTGGAAATGCTTCGTATTTCATTCTGAAGGATCCAGATTCGATTTTCGGGTCCTACTCTTGGAAATTCCTTCCATGGAGTCGAGGTCCGGCCATCGACATACAGAAATGTCTAAAACCATTTTACCCCACCACTGATCTTGATTCATATTATTATATGCAGCAGATTCCTGATTATCCGGGGTTAAGCCGCCAACCAGAAGCGATGTTTAATTATAGATGGTTTATCTTATATGTGATATATAAAAGATATAATAATATAACGAAAATGGAAGTTTTCCCAAATTCCTTTCATTATTATATTTTAGATAATTGGCCATCAAAATTATAATCAAATTAAAAATATAACCACCATATTTTCTGTTATATAATTTACATCTGAAAGAAATAATGAGTAATATTTCCTTCTTGGTTTTTATTAAAAGTATACAGCCAGTACCAAGTGTCAGAGAAATTTCAGAGGAAATTTTCCATTATTCTGTATCGACACAGAAGCATTATTCGAATAGCCAATTAACGAGTAGAAAAAAATCAAGCTACCCTAAAGGCGGTTTCACATAGCCATCAATTTGCGAGAAGCGAGAAGAAACATGCGATTATTGTCGTTATTTTGCTGCAATCGCTATCACGACGTTATCGCGCATCCCGGTGATATTCCCAAAAAAGCTAGAATCGGTTTGCGAGAAGCGAGAAAAAACATGCGATTATTGTTATTTTGTTGCAATCGCTATCACGACGTTATCGCGCATCCCGGTGATATTCCCAAAAAAGCTAGAATTGATTGGGACCTCACACATTAATTGTAGATATTTTCATTGCTAATATCGATTTGTATTCATAAATCATTCGTGAAAATCAAAATTACTAATTATAGATATTTTCATTGCTAATATCGATTTGTATTCATAAATCATTCGTGAAAATCAAAAATATTCAAGTAAATAATTTGTGATGAGGAAGGTTCTTCTCATTTGATACTTTTTGTTTTTCCGTTAAGAATCATCTAACAAAAACCGTTTGATTTTTCCTCTTTCGTTCAGCAAGCAACTGTCCATAGCGAGACATCGCATCAATGACACTTCGTCTTGCCTTTGAACTTCTATCAAAATTTGGATCATTTTATTTAAACTTCTATTAAAATTTGGATCATTTTGTATAACTGATCCATAATTTCTGTAATAGTGCTAAACTTTAACTGTAAATAACGTTGATGAACGATCATAAATATGAATTTGTTTTGAGAAAATCCCATTGATCCACAATTTCCGTAATAGTGGATAACCTTTAACTGTAAATAACGCTGATGAACGATCATAAATATGAACTGTGATTGCAGTAGACTTTCGTACGTACTGCATGATATCAATCGCATTGAGAGACGGCATAAAGGCGGTTCACATAGCCAGAAATTTGCGAGAAGCGAGAAGAAACATGCGATTATTGTGGGCCTATCCAACCCGACTGGATATTTTCGCTGAAAATCAGCGATTTTTGAAGAACAGTAACGCCAACTTACATTTCGCCACATAGGGAAGTTTGCAGTTTAACAAATTGAAGAACATTTATAAGTAATTATGACGACATATCAGAACAAAAAGAAACTTGAAATGGACAAAAGTAGCGACTTATATTTCAACAAAACTTGACGAGAAAAGACGTTATCGCCTATATCCAACCCGACTGGATATTTTCGCTGAAAATCAGCGATTTTTGAAGAACAGTAACGCCAACTTACATTTCGCCACATAGGGAAGTTTGCAGTTTAACAAATTGAAGAACATTTATAAGTAATTATGACGACATATCAGAACAAAAAGAAACTTGAAATGGACAAAAGTAGCGACTTATATTTCAACAACACTGATCGTTTCGCCATGTTAATTTAATTCTAGAAACTCGTTGACAGCTAAGAGGAGAGAGTTGTAGCTAAAAAAATTGCATTTTATGTGATAAGTAAAATTTTATCTCGGCTACAATCTCAACTTCGATTTAGTTGCTGCTTTTCTCTCAAAACTCAACTCTCTGATTTTAACGCATAGCAAATCATTGTCGCTGACTATATGAAACCGCCTTTACGTATTGCCAATTCGCGAAATGGTTAGACACTTCTAGATTTGGCCAAAGCCGGAAATATATTAAAATTTACGACTCTTTCGGGCTTTGGCTTTGCAATTCGCGATGCGCCCGACAAATCAATGGCTAATTCCAGAAGTCCAAGAAAAAGTGACCAAAGCTAGAAGTTTTGCGGAACTAAGTAGCAGAGTGCATATCTGCGAATTTTGACTTATTCATCAGCGAGAAATGGCCGCGTGGTAAAGCTTCGGCTTACCACCCTGGAGGATCCGGGTTCAAATCCGGGTTCCTGCGAATTTTGACTTATTCATCAGCGAGAATGGGACGTCACATGTTGGTCTTACAATACTGACGCAAGAGATTATAGAACTTACCCACCCTCTAATATGAATGGGATTGTCTCTCAGAATAAGGCTGGTCTGAGACCACGTCTACAACTACGACCATGACTGACAATTTGCGATAGAACATGTACATTGATCACAGACTGGCTTCACGATTTTTCGAATCAACCAATAGTAACTGCGTAAACAACAACCAATAAGAGCTGATGTAACATACAGCTCGTGTCCAAACGCCTCCTTTCTATTGGCTATCGTAATGACGTAGCCGTTGCAACCAGCAAGTTGAATATTGTCATGGTCGCAGCAAAGAATCGGGTAGTGAGGCCTGATGGGATTGTTTCTATAGCAACAGTCGTGGTTGTAGTCAAGATCGCAGTCGCAAGGCGTGTGAATCCAGTCTAAGGAAAAATATAGAGAGACATATTTCAGGCTTTGACCAAATCTAGAAGTGGCCATACGTCAGATATTGGTCGCAACACATTCATGTAATTGCAGCGGTCGTGGTTGTAGTCAAGATCGCAGTCGCAAGGCCAGTGTGAATCCAGTCTAAGGAAAAATATAGAGACATATATTTCAGGCTTTGGCCAAATCTAGAAGTGGCCATACGTCAGATATTGGTCGCAACACATTCATGTAATTGCAGAATTTCGTTGCATATGAACTTTTTGTAATGGAATGTGTCTGGAAAAATCGATATTTTCTTGGTACAATCATCTATTTTAAACAGAAATAAAATCAATTTTATAAATACCCATCAATTTAAAATTGCGTTTTATAGTATTTTGTATGGAAATTGAAATAATTCGATAGAAAATCGTGGTGACTGTAAACAACACTTAATCGTGTTATAACTATCAACAAGATGGCGGATTTCTGATAAAGAACGTCGTCATATAATTATAATTTTTAATTTAAATGTATTTTAATTTAAATTTTATTCTTGATTTTTTCTTCTGCTGGAGCTAATAAAATATTTTTATAAATGTACATAATTTGCGTTCGATAATTTATCAGCAAATGCAATAAATAAATTTCTTGTTTACTTTTTTAATAAATTATGTATAAGGCATATATATATTTATTTATGTATTTTGCAATTATTCGGTTGACAACAGATTTCATTCAGATAAAAATATTTATTCTTACGTAAGAATAAACATTTTTACATGAATGAAATCTCTTGTTAATCGATCTGGAGTAATGTTGTTATCGTTAGTCATCATTATTGTTACGAAATCGTATTCTGTTACGATTTTTAAGGACACAACTTTCCAATGACGTAAGCCATTTGTTTTATAAAAAAAAGTATTGTTATTGAAGAGTATAAACAGATTCGATTTTTCGGTTGTAAAGCTAGTTCAGGTAGCTGTTTGTGACAACGAAGAAGTAATCGGACCGAAAGAATGCAACCAAGAATTTTTGGCAAAGAGAACTAAAAGTTATTTAGAGAGTAAGGACCGGTTGCAAAACGTCACCGTTTTTTCATCATACGTCAAAAATACTAGAATAGCGATTGACCACCTTTACATCATTATTATTATTCGATTATTGTTTTCTCCAGTAGAACTTATAATACGGAAATTATGGTCAATCTACAAAAACTTATTTTCATCTTATACATCGCGCACCTTCATTTTAAAATTTGCCATTCGGCTCTTGTATATGGGAACGATATCAAACTAAATTTAAAGAATTTATTGTTAACTAAAAAATTGATATAAAATAAAATTAGATATAAACAAAACTGTTTTTGATATTCATACCATTATTATATAAGTAAACTTGCTGACGTATGCAAAAATTTAAAAAGTTTCACATCATTTGAAGCACTTTAATATATGTAATACATATATTAAAGTGCTTACTTTAATATATGTAATACATATATTAAAGTGCTTCAAATTATGTGTTTAAAATAACAACATCATTACAATATATTATAAAGTGTTCAAAATATATTGCGTTATTTTAAATATATTAAAAATAAAGTTTGATAGAATCAAATTATTACTAAGTCAATATTTCGTTTCCGGTCCTCAAAATTATTTTACTGTTTGCGAAAGTTATTTGGCAATAGGCCATTTTAGACACACCAAAAAAAAAAACACTTTTAGTGTAGTTTCGATTGTTTTTACACTCTGTATTTTTTATTTTTTACTTATTATTTTTCTATTCTATGTACAGATATTTTATTATTAATACTATATTGATTTTTGTGTTTTTGTGGCTCGATAAAGAAAAATCTACAAAACTTTCTAGTTAATCTTTTATAAAAAAAAAAAAAAAAAAGAAAGAAAGTTACGATATAAAAATGTACTCGTGTAAAATAGCAGAGAAAAAAAAAAAAAAAAAAAAGATTGAATGCAACACATCGACAATAGATGGCGTCCTTTGTTTCAAACATTTAAATTCATAAAAGTTCTAACCAGGTAAGCACTTTCACCGGCTAAATAATTTATTATAACGTTTCCGATCGTTTCAGCAGATTACCATCAGTTATGCAAATACGTAATTGAAAATGGAAACTGAAACGGTCGAAATGTCATCGCAATAATAACTTCTAATCTGCAAAAGTGCTTATTTTTATAATTAAGCATACTGCTCAGAAGGAATTCATAAAATACTTCTATATTCGTTTACAAGCGGAATAATTGAATTAAAGAAGAGTTCCAATTTTGCAAAATTTTAAGAGAGCGCCTAGTAGCGACTGTTTCTTTTTTCAACAGATGACGCCACTTTCCATTCATTACAGTACTAGATGGTAGGCAGTACTGGCTTTAGAGCTTTTAGCCTCCGTGCGAAAATTTTTGTTGCGCCCCCCTCAAGTCGTCAGTTTTGATGGTGAGCGTCATAACTGACGACTTGATATGGCGCTACAGTGAACCGCTTACTTCGCTCGAGTGTACTGTTTAAATTATTATTGTGTTATTTTTACACGTAATTTAGTCTTTATTACAATAATAATACACAAAATGCGCCAGCGACCTTAGCCCCACCATCAGGGCCGGTTCAACATACGATCGAGCAGAACATCCGCTGGCGCTGAGCGGGTGTTCTGCTCGATTGTATGTTGAGCCGGCCCTGATGGTGGGGCTATAACAGTCCTACTATAGGCTGCCTATCTCAATGGAGGAATCAGCCAAGCTGCGGGAGACGGAGATAATCGGCCTGACCCCATATATAAATATGAGACTCAAATTCGAATCGTGGTCCTCTGGCTATAAACCAAAGAGTTTACACGCAGCCAATACGATCCACAGAAGCGCGCTAGTTAGAAAAATAAAAGGTGTGTTTAATGATAATTGCGTGATGAAGTCAAATCCCGTATCACGAATGATTGTCGACGAATAAACTGATAAATTATCATCATCTAATCTTTTATGCGATAAATTAACTCGAAACTTTTTAAGAAAAAAAATTCAACTTACAATATGGAGCGATGTCGATGATAATACAAAACGTAGAATATCGACCAGCGTACCATCCTGACAAACAATTATAAATTGGTTTGCAATCTATTGGATAATACTAAAAGTTTTAATTAAGTAACTTAATGTACGATTGGTTAAGAAATTTTTATAAAAAATTTTAGCCATACTCATCATCATATTGTTTTTCACTTCTCTCGTTATTTCTTTCTCTCTACTTATTTTGATATCAGTTTTAATATTTAACAACGTACATTAAGTTGGGTAGACGAACGCTTAAAATTTTAAAATATTTATAATTAATCGTTATTGCTACGCTAGCCGAAAATTCTGATTTAGTGCCGCGTAATTACGCGTTTTATAACAAGTTTTTAAAAAATATCGCGTCAGGTAATATCTGGCGAGAGAATATGATAGCTGGCTGGTGGTTTAATGATCCATTTGTATTTCTTACTTGTTATCGTTTTCTCGTTATCGCTGGTATAGGGGACGCCGGTACAACGCGAGAGATACGTTCCGCATTATACGAGATACGCATTATCAAAAGATTTTATGCAAATTTAAACTGGTCTCTTTGTTCCTGCATTGATCGCATATTGCTAATGAAATGCGCGTTAGTTTCGAATATGATTTTATTATTTGCAGTGTGTTGATTAACTTGTTTTAAAGAAAGTTTCTTTTAATAAAGGAAAAAACAGAATACAGGTAACTAAATTTTAAAAAATATTATATACAAGTATATTCATATAACACGGATTCCGAAATCGCGGATTCGTATAACCCGATGGAAAACTTGTTAAAAGTTGTCATGGAATCGAAATAAACATCGTTTGGTTTTAGTCAACGGACATTATAATTAACGGGTAAATACGTTAAAATAATTTATCCTACGCGTTACACGGAACTATTTATAGCGTTGTATGAATACTAGTTATAATTTTTCGTCGCATTATACGGGAGTTTATTGTATTTGTTTCAAGCAATCAAATCGTGATAGATGATAATATTTTTTTGCATAGGCACCCACACCCGTAGAGGGGTGCCGGATGGTGAAGGACAGGGGTCACCTAGCCAGGCCTCGATAGATGATAATATTTTTTTGCATATTTTACGCCCCTTTCCAATCAGGGAGATTGCTAAGTGGGCGGGGCTAGTTCCAACCATGGGCTGCACCCACACCCGTAGAGGGGTGCCGGATGGTGAAGGACAGGGGTCACCTAGCCAGGCCTAGTAGCCTTGAAAAAATCCGGGACCAGACCCAGGACGCGAACCTGGGTCCTCCTGCGTGGCATGGCATGACGACAGCGTTACCACTCGACCATCCGGCCGCCGATGACATTCTATTAGATCTATTTAAATTTATATGACGTCATATAAAATATTTAAAAATTATATTATCTTTATTTTGTAATAAGATTATTAAATTAGAATTTTGCAATAAGATTTTCTTGCTTTTAGTTTTTGCAATAAGTTAGTCAGATTAGGCCGCCATATTCTCATAGGATATTCTGTATCTGGCGGCGGCCACTTATAGAACCCATCACAGGCTGTTGTATCTGGCGGCGGCCATTTGTAGAGCCCATCACAGGCTGGCCAACACGAATGGGGTCAACCGGTTGGTTGAAGGATAGGGTTCAACGAGCCGGGCCCGGACCCCTCCTGAACTGGAGGTGTGGGACCCGGATTTGAACCCGGTCCTCCAGAATGGTAAGCCAAAGCTTTACCATGCGACCATCCGGCCGACTTTTGCAATAAGATTATTAAATTATTTTGCAATAATAATTCTGTCAAATTGTATTGATATATAAATATACGTAAATTACATTCAGTACAACCTTGTTATCTCGAACTAGGAATTGTCTTTTTCCCGGATTTCGGTAATCCCGGGATTCCGAGAAAAAAAATGTTTTTTCCCGGGATCCCGGGATTTCCCGAGATTTCTGTAGATGGAATTAAAATTTGTCAAATTGTATTGATATATAAATATACGTAAATTACATTCAGTGCAACCTTGTTATCTCGAACTAGGAATTGTCTTTTTCCCGGATTTCGATAATCCCGGGATTCCGAGATAAAAAATGTTTTTTCCCGGGATCCCGGGATTTCCCGAGATTTCTGTAGATGGAATTAAAACTGAATATTTCACAGTATTTTATCTATTCATATATACAAGGTTGCTTCTTACTACCCTTTTATCTCGGAAACGCGATGAGATAGGAAGTAGAGCGAAAAATTTTGATTACCAAAGTATATCCGACGTACCACCCTTTTATCTCAGAAACGCGATGAGATAGGAAGTAGAGCGAAAAATTTTGATTACCAAAGTATATCCAAAGAATCGAATGGATATGATAAAAATTTTGTGGACTCATCGGAAATAAGGGTACAAAATATGAACGTTGAAATTTCTAATGGACACATATGCCGATTTTGGCATAATTGGATAGAACTATGAAAAGCAACTTTTGTTTTGAAAGTTTTTTAATATCACCTACGGATTGCAAGTTATTACAAAAAAAAAGATGTCGCCGCATGTACAGACAATTGGGCTATTCAAGCAATAAGAAGAAAAAGAATCCGACAAAGGGCGTCTGTGCATTCCATGGTGCACTTCCGATGAGTCCACAAATAAGGGTACAAAATATGAACGTTGAAATTTCTAATGGACACATATGCCGATTTTGGCATAATTGGATAGAACTATCAAAACAAAAGTTGCTTTTCAAAGTTTTTTAATATCACCTACGGATTGCAAGTTATTACAAAAAAAAGATGAAGAAAAAGAATCCGATAAATGGCGTCTGTACATTCCATGGTGCACTCATAAACGGCTTCTTTTTTTTGGTCAACAGATGACGCCCAAAGCCATATCTTCAGCGTGAAATATTTTTTTTTTGAAACTATGGAGCAGTATATATAAATGCTCAGAATCTCAATTCTATTAAAACACTGTTATAATAATTCGATTTAAAACTAAATTTATTAGTTGATTTTTTTGCAAAAAAATTTCGCGAAAATCTAAAGGAAACAATGCCGGTCATGTGCGGATAAACAGAAAACTGATACGAAGACTATAGTAAATGTTCTCCGCAAATATCGCAAGTGCGTCTAAAAAGATTAGGAGGCTTATTATAAAAATCAATGATGTGTTTACTATCTAGATCTGAGCTTACTCTTTAGGATCTATACTCTCCACGTGTCTTTCAAAATTATTTGCGACTTTCTCAAAATCCATTATAGCCTTTTCTAAGTGATCTGTAGAAAATGATTTAAATTCATTATTTTTTAATTTAAATGAATAAAAATTCTGTAAACTATATAATTTTAATTAAGTGATATATACAGTGGATTCCGCTTAATTGGGATCAGCCAAGCAATTTTACTTAACTGTAAAATTCTTTCTTGACATCTTGGCAAAGATTAATGTATGTATGTGTAGCCATACTTTCATTGAAATGGTCTCCCTCAGCTGTTTCTCTCAAATATGCATTTGACATATAGTGGCTCAATAGAATTTGGATTTTTTTATCCTATCTTGTCAATTTTATAGTCTAACCTATCAAACCCATTCTGATTGTATGATTCAATAAATGATATTTTGGAAAAATTGAATTTTTCTTCAAATAAGCTATAAAATTCTGAAAGTTAAAAAATATTGTGAATAGTAAGAAAATTTTTGTTAATTCTGTTAAAATAAACTAAAATTTATCATAATTATTCAGTTTTTGTTTTAATTTCACTGAAATTTAGCAGAAAATCACAAAAAAAAAAAAAAAAAAAAAAAAAAAAAAAAAAAAAAAAAAAAAAAAAAAAAAAAAAAAAAAAAAAAAAAAAAAAATGTAAACACCCTCATACCATTTAAAGGAGCATGGCACTTTTATTGCTTTACAGCAGTCACTCCTATCTCAGTAAATTGCAACCAAGCCTACTTTGGACATGGGTAAGTGGCATTAGATTCAGAGTTACAATATACCTGCAGCAGTCCAATTAGAGAAACAGAAAATTTATTACAATTATTTATGTACCAGATGAAGACTTTTTCATATATGTTAGGATTTTTCAAATAAATAAAAAATTTATAAAAAAGTACTGCTAAAAATTGTAAAAATGAAATAAAAATAAATTAATACATACAAAATAATAATAAAAATTACAATATTTCAATGAATTTATGTAATTGTTTTAATAATTATATGACGTAACTTCATTCAACAGAAATTATGTAACTCGTGATTTTTTATCAATAATTTCTGAAAATTTTGGTGGAATTTCTTCATTCATGACTCATTTTATATTTAAAATTATCAATTATTTTGTTAGATGGCTAAAATTTCATATAAAAAAATAATTTTTTCACCAGTCTCAAAAATGTAATGAAAAGTTATGAAAAAAATAAAATTTGAAAAAAAATGCTTACATTGTTAGAAAGAGAGTAAAATTTAAAATAAATACTGAATTTCAAAGATTTCAACAAAAATTAAGTGAGATTTAACATTTTTTTTAATTTTTTTTGCATATTGTTTAAATTTATTGCAATATTAGTCTTAATTTCAAAACATCTGCAGCATTAAAGGGGTTAATAATCATACTTCATATACACTGAAGCAGATCAGTTGCTAGCAGTCAAAATTGTACCTTTAATTGTATTAAAAAGTTTTTCTACTCAATGTATAATGCTTAATTTTTTATTCATTTTGCTAAATTTCATAAAAATTGAATAAACAGCTTAGGATATATTAAGTGATTATTTCTGAAGTTTGAATGTCTACCATTTTTAAGTGGTTAGTTAGTCTTAGAGTTAAATGATGCCGCATTGAGGTGCCCTTTAATGGCAGATCATCATTATCAATTTTATGAAGATTTACAAATTAATTCAAAAGTTATTATTAAAAAACACACAGACAGACAGCAAGATGATGATATAAGCTTCACTTTCCTTCAAAACATAAACTAAAAATATGAAAAATTAATCATAAAGTGAATTAAAAACCACAAAAACTAGCCAATCTACAATATAAAAAAATTCAAAACAATGTTGTGGGGTTTCCAGACCTGGAAACGGAAATTCAGAATGATCAAATTAACAGGCGTTGATTCCAGCGAATATTGCGTGAGTAAGGATGACTGTCAGAGGCAAATCAGAGGTTGGACTGAGAACAACATTGAACATAAATTCAACAGCTTCTTTATTAAATTAACAGAGAGATTTCTATTTACAAGTGTTGAATACCGACAATGAGAGATAGATACCTGATACAATCTTCGATGCGGACGATCCCCAAAGATGAGCTTGGTACAAGTTTACACAGACAGTCTTTAGTCTCTTTTTTTTTTTTTTTTAAGTCTTTAGTCCAGTTGATACACAGACAGTCTTTAGTTTTTTTTTTTTTTTTTTTAAAGTCTTTAGTCCAGTTGATAAATGGAAATAAACATAGTAAATGGTCGATAGAAGAAAAATGGATATTACTAATAAACTTCCCTCAAAGCCTTTTATTAATAATCCAAAGGGTTAGTTGTTCAAAGTGATATTCCAGACAGGTGTAGAAGTCGGTAATTTGAAGAATTTACTAATTAGTACACGGAGCTGGAGACAAGAAACTAAACAAGTCAAGACACAAAACCAAAAGCGTTGACTTTCTTTGCCCTAGCTCTTTTATCCAGCTAACCTTTTTCTTACCTTTCCCGGGGACGAGGTTGTTTTACATAACTTCCAGATGGTTCTAAATAGCTCAGGTGTCAAGTCTTAGACTTTGCATTGACACCTGAATAAACCATCTTAAATTTATTACTACGAAAAGAATAACAACGATATCGATTACATCCTGTTATTTTCGAACTGCATCTTTAATTTCTCATTCTTTAGCTGAACTTCACGAGAATGGGGGTTGCCGATCCCACAATACTCCCCTTTTTCTAAAATGATCTATCCTTCTTAGGGCAGATGCATTTTTTCACAAAAGTTACAATTTTACTTAATTTTTAACAATTTTATATTAATACTATGATATTATAATATAACTTTCATTTTAATAACAAATGTGCAAGGTATCTCTCTCTTAACATAATAAATTGATAGAAATTTCTCTTTAATTCGTGACTGGAAATGTACATGATAGATGTAGTAGTTAAATACAATCATTATTGTTAAAATTTATAAATTCTGTAATCTTTATTAATTAAAATGAATAATATATGATAATTATTAATATATATTTATTTATGTATTGGCGCTGAGGGAGTCGGAAGTATTGGATCTACTCTTTTGCGACCAACTTCCTGTCCCAGTCGAGCTATTCGTTCAAGGTCATTGCCTTAGCAACCTAACTTCACAAATGTTGATACAAAGTTCAAGTTAACATCATCTTTTTAAATCTCTTTCTACATTCTATTTATCTCGACTTGTCTTATTCTAATTTTAGTTTATTTTTATATCACTAATTCATTGTTTATATTTTTATAATAAGATTAAACATATCAAAATTACTATAGAATGTATAAGTACATAAGTACCAGGATTATTTGCCTATGTTTATCAATAGAATCATCACCAATGTCCTTTACTATTACCAGACATCGACAGTGATTTCACATGCTTATTTGAATTGGGAATTGGTGAGTTCGAAACGCGAACTCCACTAATTCGTTCAGGCAAAGGTGAGATGTCCTTTTTGAGAGAGGAAACGAATGTGTTTTTGGTTGGACAAAACGGTCCCTTAGCTTCATTTATTTCTGGTATGTTTTGAAGTTTATGAAAGATTTCTAGTTGTGCCTGTAGTTCTCGAGATCTACTCAAGCCAACTGGGAATAAAATTAAGGTTTTACAATCACGGGAAATGGTTTGCCATTTCTGTTTTCCTCATTCTAGAGCTCGCAACATCAATGGCAAATCTACAGCACATTGATTCATTATAGAAGACATAGATAGTTCTAAGCTTGACGATAGTCTGCTAGGTGGCTCATTATTACTGGGAGGACCGTCCCATCCATCGGCCATACTATATGTAATTAAAAAAATTATGTCTAATTTAATGTTATGGTCTATTTTATTTATTTTTGAAGTATATGTCTTTCCTTATACTACCTACTTCCTTTTGTTTGCGAAGTTTTATAGCATGAGTCGTTATATTCATTATCCTCACAGGCACTTTACCTTTATTCTTTGTTTTAACTCAAATATCCATAGTCCTGGTTCACTTAATATTTTCGATTCTATAACTCCTAATTGATTTTTCTGTCGAATATCCGTAACCTTAGCCAGTGTTACGATTTCCGACATAGGCAGAACGGTTCTATCCTCTAACAAATAAACAGTTTTCCCGCTGTCTTTGCGGCTTTGGGCCTGTAAATTTGTCCAAACCATGCCTTGACTACTCCTACGTGTGTTTTTATTACTTACATCAAGGCTCTGCTGTGTGGGCCCCTTTTACAGTGGCTTGTTTACATAATTTGCCATGAAAATTTGGTTGCATGCCACTGGCTAAAATAACTCTTGAATTATGCAAGGAAATCGTGAGCTGATATTTTCTGATTATGTTGCGTCCCCTTGTGTGGCCTGCACTAGCCCTATTTTTCGATGTGTCGGCCATCGTAGCACACATCAGACTGTGCTTTTCGCTCACGCTGTAGTATGTACATATATTTCTTCTCATTTATTATTTACTTATATTTAATTTATATTCTTTATATATTTCTTTCCTTATTTATTTATTTTCTTCATTTAATTCTATTTCTTAATATTTTCATTTTATAAACTCCTTATTTCTTATCTTATTAAATTAATATCTTATTTCTCATTTTACTATACAAAATTTTCTTATGCATATATCAACCTGTAGGTGTACCCATTCCTGCATAGGTACTCTTTGTTTTTTTTTCTCTCTTTTCTTTTTCATTTGTCTTTGATTATATTCACTAAGTGTGTGCCTGCTTTGTAGCGTACATCGACTATTCACGGTGTTTCTACCTTTTTGTAGCACGCACCTAGTCTTGTACCTACTTGGCTTCGTGTTTGTGTGTTTGTGCTAGTATAGTGGATTTCTACCACACGTACCAGCTGATGATAGGCCTATTCTAATCCCCGTACCTATAGAGGAAGATCGGCAACTCTACAGACACGTATGAACCATAATGGACTGATTTGAAAAGCGAATTCGTATTTCCCATAAGTTTTTATAACGTGTCCAGTGACACACTGTAATTCAAATTCCGAAACCGGTGATACAGATACAAGTTTACCGAGCGTCTCTACAAATGTCCTTGATAATAAAGTAACCTTAGCACCGGTATCTATCATTAACGCAACTTGTTTGCCATTAACGAGACATTTTAAACTTGGTTCTACGTCTCTAGATAATTTAATTCTATTCGTTTCTTTCGAACGACCGGCATTTCACTCCATCTGCTCTTTGCCGACGTTCTTTCATTTTTCCTTAATTGATATAATCGCGTGGGAAGTCCGTGCCTGTTTCCTATCTATCCTAGCAAACCGATTATGCGTCGATTTTTCTTTCTTTAGTCAAGTATTCGAATGCTTGCAATTCTGTTGTCGTGTTCTATTCTGAAAATTTTGCCGTGAGGCTAATTGCGTTCGTATTACCAACAAGCGCTGTGGTGGGGAGGTGGATTCCGAAATCCCATGCCTCCTCAGGGCCCGCCAAAATTCTGTGGTGCCGAAAATCATGGCCTAAACCTTCTTTGGGAACTCCAATATTCATTGAGGTGCGATTGTGAATACCAATTATATTGTGGCGGTCCATACACGAGGTGAGCAGATCCGGCTCCTTCATAACTTTGTTGTGGCCGATATGACTGATAATGCGGTGTCCCTCACATTCTTGGCTGATTAAAACCTTGTTCGGTAGTTATTGTCGTTTGACGTGTGTGCGCTGCTGTGTTTGGCTTTGGTTCTAACTTGTTTAGTCTGTCACTAATGTGCTTAATTGCCACCTCTAGCTCTCCTGTTTTGTCAGTGGATGGGTTGGTTATTACGAGCCTGGCTTCTTCGGAACTCGCTTCGTCTGACCCTATTATCCTTCCGACATATGGTCAGGGTTTTGCAATCACTTGCTCGATTAGTTCATTGCGTGTGGCTACCAATAGTACTTCGTCAAATATTTTTGGATCATGGGACATGACAGCTCGCTTAATTCTATCATTTATTCCATTGAGAAATTGTATGCGGAGTTTCTCATCCATGTCGGGCCTTTGACATGATTCTATTATTGCCTTAAAGCAGGTTTACAACCAAGCGCAAGCATTAACGTTTGCGCGCGCTTTCGTCATAGCTCTGCCCCTTTTACGCGTTGTGGCTGTTCATATCTAGCGTTAATGCGCTGCAAAGTGAACGCTGTGAGACCTGAAGCATGTGCACTGTGAGACTTCAACTATGTTTAAGTTTTAGACCAATGCCCCATGTGGCTGTTCATATCTAGCGTTAATGCGCTGCAAAGTGAACGCTGAGACCTGAAGCATGTGCACTGTGAGACTTCAACTATGTTTAAGTTTTAGACCAATGCCGGCGTTGGACATGCGCACTGCTAATTTAGAATTACAAATGGTGGAAGAAAAAATAAATGAAGTTCTCATTCAGTGTGTGAAAGATCGTCCTTTTTTATATGATAAATCTTATAATGGCTATAGCGATACTATATTAAAGGAAAATGCTTGAAAGGAAATAGGAGAAATTTGTGAAAGAACAGGTATGCTTATTAAATTCGCAAATGTTATTCTTTTTCACATACTGTCTTAAATTGTCTGTGTAAATATAACTTTTATTGTAGATGTCTTACTTTACTAGATGAAAACGCTTCGAGATCGTTTCACTAGAGAGAGAAAACCTGAAGAGAAACTTAGCAGAAGTGGAGCTGGTGCATTCAGAAAAACCATGGGATTTATATTCTTTGATGATGATTATAAAGGATCAGGGAAAATATAGACGGTAAGTAATGTTAAATGGAATGGAATAACTATGCACAATAAAACAGATAATTTTATTAAAATATTATAAATTGACATGTTAAAACAAATTCAGTAGCTGTGATTTAAATTTGCTCGGACCTTTTATAAACATCTTGTTTAGTCGGCCGGATTGGCCGCGTGGAAACACTTCGGCTTTCCACTCTGGAGGACCCACCCGGGTTCGATCTCGGGTCCCACCCCTTGAAAATATTTATCATGGGGGCGGGTTCGAATCCCGGGTCCCACCCCTTGAAAATATTTATCATGGGGTTGGGTTCGAATCTCGGGTCCCACCCCTTGAAAATATTTATCATGGGGTCGGGTTCCAATCTCGGATCCCACCCCTTGAAAATATTTATTATGGGATCCGGGCCCGGCCCGTCGATCCCCGTCCTCCACAATCCCGCTGATCCCTCCGCAGGGATGGGCAGCCTGTGGAAGGGCTTGTTTCGCCCCGCCACTTAGTATTCTTTCTGAGTGGAAAGTGGCGTCATCTGTTGACAAAAAAACACCTTGTTTATTCGGTCCGATTGGTCGCGTGGAAACGCTTTGGCTTTTCATTCTGGAGGACCCAGATTCCAGTCTCGAATCCCATCCCTAAAAAATGCTTATCAGGGGGTCTGGGCCTGCCTTGTCGATTCCAGTCCTCCACAATCCGGCTGACCCCCTCCGCAGGGGTGGGCAGCCTATGGAAGGGCTAGTTACGCTTCGCCACTTAGTATTCTTCCAGAATGAAAAATGGCGTCATTTGCCGACAAAAAACATCTAGTATAAGATAAATAACGGATAATTTTATATTTGACCAATTTCAATATATAAATAAAATGTATAAAAAGAAATAGGAAAGAAAATATTGATGATCTATAAGAGATCGTCTTCTTTTTAGAATTTCATTGTTGACCTTCTATCTTGTTGGGATATGGATTCTTCAAACTCTACTACAGACTGCCCCATAGTTGTGTTGTGGTACCATCAGGAGAAGACTAGAGTTCAACAAGCCAAATCTGTATCCTTCTTGAAAAAAATCAGAAGATAATTGGATCCAAAATTGAACTCGAGTCTCCAAATAGATAATTAGTATTCAGCCAAAGCATTTAAAATAAAATTATTTGAATATTGGACCGGATTGACTACGTGGACTCCACTCTGGATTCGATTTTCATTCCTTGGAAAACTTGAACTAAATTTTTTTTCTGATCCGTCGATCCTTGTTCTCCATAATACAGCTAATTGGCGGCAGGATGGTCGCGTGGTACGCGTTGACGTGCCGCGCAGGTGAACCCGAGTTCTCGTCCCGCGATCGGTATCTCACGACAAGATTTTTTGGAATTCTGGGTCCGGACCAGTGACTCCTCGTTCTTCACCGTCTAGTTCCTTTCCACGTATGTAGGTGCAACCGGTGATTGGAATCGCCCTTAGAAACTCATTGATTGGAAAGGGCATAAAAATAGCAAAAAATAAAAATACAGTAAGGCCTCGCTTAACGCTGTTTCAATATAACGCGGTTTTTTCGAATTCTATATTTTTTTATTGATTCACTTTGTGCGGTTTTTCAAACCGTTATACTCACATAAATCCGAAATCGCATGAATTTGTTGCTTTAATTCTCCTATGCTTTCTCACAATGCGTTTGATATAATGTAGTGTAGTATATACGAAAGTTTGCTGCGGTCACAGTTCATATTTATGATCGGTGATCAAGAGTAAGCATTTCTAAAGATGTGGAGCAAAAAGAACTTGTAATGGATTTTCTCAAAACAAGTTTAACCATTATTACGGAAATTATGGATCAGTTATATAAAATGATCCAAATTTTGATTAAAGGCAAGACGAAGTGTCATGAATGCGATGTCTCGGTAGCGACAATTGCTTGTTGAAGAAAAGAGGAAAAGGCAAACGACGTTAGATGACGTCTTAACGAAAAAACAAAAAATATCAAATGAGGAAGAACCTTCCATATCACAAACATAAATTGTTTACTCGAACATTTTTGATTTTCATAAATGATTTATGAATACAAATCGATACTAGCAATAAAAAATGTCTATAATTAATGTAATACATAATAATAATACGTTACAAAATAAAAAATGGTACATATATTTTTCTATTTACTTTCCTGTTTCACCTATTTCATTATTTACATGTAAAGATAACGTCGTTTAGCGCTTGGTTTCTTTGGAACCTATCCCCCGCGTTAAACGGGTCTTTAAAAAAGAAAAAATCCGGCTAATCCCTCCGCAGCGGTGGACAGTCTGTGGCAGAGTTTGTTTTGCCTCATCATCTTGTACGCTAATGAGTAGAAAATGGCATTATCTTTTGATAAAAAGAAAAATTATTTAAAGTGCTATTTTGTCGTTATTTTAAATCGCTTTCCAAACTGGTTGAATGGTTGACCTCTCTATAGACTGCCAATTGCTTTGAATGATTTAACCAGATTATTTCTCATATAAATTTTTGAAGTGATTTGGATTCAACTCTTGATCCTTTGTATAGATAGTCAAAATGTTTCTTTACGGTCAATCCAGTCAACATATCTGATATAAAAATTTTTAGAAAGAAATGATAACTCAAAAGTCTGAAATCATTCTATGTAATATTAAGTATAATGGCAGCTATTGAAATTAATAGTACAATATGTGATGATGAAGTGCGATTAATATTATAAATGATATTTTTATTTTTATAATTTGATAAAATAATTTGATTTTTAATTATACATATTAATTATTTATTTATGATATAGAATGTAAAATAGGAAAATCATTTTTTCCATTAAAGTTAACAAGTTAACAAATAATTTAATAGCCTAAAGAATAGATACTTTTATTAAATAAAGAAAAATCCAATTTAAAAAATTACTGAAGAATGTAAAAATTTTAATAGGAAAAAAAATCAGTCTATTGTATAATTTGATTTTTTCCTATTAACTGGCAACAGATACTTTTACGTAAAGTTAATGATCACGTGGTTGTATCTTGTTTCAAGTGAACTAATGTTTTCTTTATTTTAAAAAAGTACTTAAAGTAAGATATTTGGTGATCTGTTTTAAATATATCCCAACACAAATTTAAAATTTAAATTATAAAACACTGCTAATTGTTATCTAATGCGGTATCGTAATGCTATTTATTGACACTATATACTTTGTTTGTTTCCCTCTGATATTTAGAAATTGTTAGAACGAGTTTTAAAATTAAAGCTTGATAAGTTAAATACTTCATATTTTAAAACAAAAACACTGTATGTATATAATCAATAACATTCGAGATTCAAAGTAACTGTCATTAATTGAAAGAAGTGCAGACTTTCTGAGAGCGATATATAAGCATTGAGAAGCAAGAAGTGTATTGATTTTTCTGCCTAGAGTCATGCTTTTATTACAGAATTACTTAGCTTCTTGAATGATTATTATATTGTCGTCAGATGTAATAATCAAAAGCTATAATCGGCCCTATTATCATTCTAGCTGACATAAATTGTACCAATTACGTCTCGCTGGCAGAAAGTTTGAACATCTAGTGACTCTCATAGTTATTCGTACGAATAGTGAAATCTTTATTTATCCGTAATTAAAAATACATTTTTGAGATTCAATTTAATTGCTAAGGAACAGTTGCTGCAATAATTAAAATTCAACATTTCTTTTCCTCCATTTTCTTTCGACCAAGTATAGATGCATCATGGGAAAAAAGCGAAAACGTGAATGTTTTAAGAGAACAGATTGGTGCTTTCCTTCGGTGTTTGGTGACGTCATGTTTTGCGGCGCACATTTTTATGCCGTACAAAAATATTTGCTGCGTTAACACTTGCGCTTGGCATAAACCTGCCTTTATCTTGCTCGCTCGTACTCGCAACTTCTATTAGCATGTCCACGGCCAGCGATTGTAATCTAACAGTGAACATTTGCACATCTTCGCCTCTCTGTTAGACGCAAGTGTGAAACTGCTATAAGCGAATGGTATATGGTGCCCTTACAAACCTTTTTGTCATTTGCACTTTAAAGAATTTATAATCTGTAATATCTTTCATCTTGAAATCCCTCCATGCATATTCTCTAGCGATTCTGCTTAGTTTACATTTTGCTACTCCTAATTTTTGATGATCCGACCACGACTCTAATATGGCGATTTTGTCAATGGTATCAAAGAAATCCGTTACCCGCTGGGTCGGTTCTCCTGCATATAAGTGAATCATGCCCGTTACGGCAGAAAAAGACCCAGAAACCAAAGAAGTGAACTCCATTCGGGCCGCCAAATCTGCCTCATTGCTCATCTAGGAATTTGATTTTTGTTTCGCCTATTCCACTCACAAATTCCTTCTGGTCCAGGTCCCCACTAATGTGGAACTCCCAGAAATATTCCAACCCCACTTCTGACACCAATTGTGGGGTTTCCGGACCTGGAAACGGAAATTCGGAATGATCGAATTAACAGGCATTGAGTCTACGAACGATTCTAGCGGATATTGCGTGAGTAAGGATGACTGCCAGAGGTAAATCAGCAGTTAGACTGAGAACAACATTGAACATAAGTTCAACAGCTTCTTTATTGAATTAACAAAGAGATTTCTATTTACAAGTGTTAAATACCGACAATGAGAGAGAGATACCTGATACAATCTTCGATGCAGACAATCCCCAAAGAAGAGCTTGGTACAAGTTTACACAGACAGTCTTTAGTCTCTTTTTTTTAAAAGTCTTTAGTCCAGTTGATAAACGGAAATAAATACAGTAAACGGTCGATAGAAGAAAAATGAATATTACATAAAAAACAAATAAAACTAGCACTTTTTGCAGTAAGGTAAACTTTATTTTCTCTAGTTCACCAACGTTTTCGGTCTTTTGACCATCATCAGGCGAAAATTCTAAGTACAACGGAATAGAAGGAATACAAGAGTTGTAATTAAATATATAATAAAACTCATAATCTAGAATCCTTGAAAACTGAAATCATGAAATTAACAGAAATTCAGATTACTGAATGGTATATGATAAAGAGTAAATGGTCCAATATTATTTTCATACTAATGTAATATTTCAGTTTCCACAATTTTATATAAGCTTTATAAATTCCAATTTTCTGAAATAGGTTGTATGTTTTATTTTATATTGTTGCTATTTTTTGTATAAATTAGAAGCCTTTATGATATATTAAAGGATAAACTGATCTTAAGTATAAAAAAAAGTTTTCAAAATAAAATTAAAATGAAATAAAAGACAGAATTCATATAAAGCAAGGATTAAAGCCACATTACACACTTACAATCTCATCCTTTAGCAGTGCTATTGTAGTATTAAGAATAAAATATACTTGATATTTAATACAATAATAATTAACTACTTGATCACTGACAATACATTGAACATGTTACAGAAATGTTTCAACCCTTGAAAACATGATGTTAAAAAACTAATCATGGACAAAACATCAGTGAATTCTATACTATCTTTTACTAGAAAAAAATTTTATTTACCCATAAGGCATGCTAGATATAACTGCTATGTAAAATTTTATACAAATGAAACAAAACCACAATTTAATTAATCATGCTTTTGTTTTATTTCATTCTATATTGTCTTATTTCATTCTAATTTAGGAACATAACTCTCATTTATAACATTAGGTCAATCAGGGAATTTGGTTTCAGTTAAAGTCATGATTTTCAGAAACCTAACCCCAAGGATTTACTGCATACTGTAGCGGTTGATGTCTATTTTTATCTTCAATCTATTTGTTTTTCTTTTTATTATTGTATATTATTTCATGTTTATTGTATTGATCATTTATAATTGTAACTAAATGTGTTAATGTTTTGTAAAAATTAAAAATAATTAATAACCACAGCACATCCAGAGTGGCACCAGTAACAAAAAAAAAAAAAAAAAAAAGAATTTATCCTTTTGAATTATAGTGGCACCAGTAACAAAAAAAACAAAAAAAAAAGGAATTTATCCTTTTGAATTACCCCTTTTTTTGGGCCTCTCGGTGAAAAAAAAACACCATAAAACCAACAATATATTATATATATATATTGTTAGCTATTAAGTTTGACTACTATATTACTTTTTACTTTTTAAAAAATTTCTGAATTATCCATATTGCTACATAGAAAAAAAAAATTAGCAATCAGAGAATTAAACAATGTTTATTGTACTATGCACATTAATTAAATTAATTATAGTTTAATATTTCTGAAACTATATAAATATGGAAAAAATTACATTTTGTGATCACATTAGGCCCAATATTATACAGATTTGTATAATGTGCTAAAAAAATTGTGGTAGTGCTCACATAACATGCTATACCTTTATACAAATCTCATATAATCTATGTGGACTGTATAACATAGGTTCATATAATATGGAATATAACCCCCTGCATTATGCAGGTGTCAACTATACATATTTAATTAGGTCATCAGAAAGAAAACTTTCCAGTCTGAAGAATTCTGACACAATACCACTTGTTGATTAAGTTACTAAATTTGATGAATTATTTGATTGCTAGATCATTCAATATATTCTTTTAAAATAGTTTTTCTAAAAACATATTGAATACTCATTTATTTAATTTGGATCATCAGAAAAAATTTGCCATATATTGCAATTATAGCATTTACTATTTAGAAGTTTAGTGACAAATATAAACAAACAAAAATATAAAAAAGATTTATATATTAATCCAACAATAAAAAAACACTATACCCTCTAGGTCTTCTTCGTATATGATCTTGTACAATAACACAATCTGTTACCTTACCAAATTGAGAAAAATATTCTCTTAACTGATTTCTAGTGACCTAGAGAAAAAAAATTATATTGTATAAAACATCAAAATTTATATAAAATTTTTTATTAGATATTTTATTTTAATATGCTGTATATTAATTGTTTTATAACAATCATCAAAATAATTTTAATTTTTATATTATTTGCATTATTGATTTTTTTTAGCATCTCTAATAGATAATAAAATTTATTTATACTGAAAAACAGTATAAGCAATGTAGCACTAGGCAGAAAAATACTTCATTATTACAAAAACTAACATTTCTGATAATCTACAACTAATCTATATCAGATTCCGAATTTGATAATTCTGAACAGTTTACAGACCAATTTCAGGTGGTCAAAAGAATTTCTTTAACAGAATAAATATTTTATGTCTAGTGCTGAACTATTTAAAATTATTTATATTATTTTAGTAATCTTTAATAATGGTTATTGTTACTTATAGCATTGCATTAGATTACAAAAATTTAATTATTAAAACACATTAGATTACTACATTATCGATATTTAAATAAGGAAATCACTTTTGTACATGCAACACAGGAAAATAAATACAGAATATATAATGATCAAATTAACTTTCCCTATTAAATTTTAATTAATGTTTTATTTTTTCCCCAAGAAACTGAATGGTATACTAATGCCAATGATGTATGGCCAACTATTTTTTACAAAAACTGAGAAATGTTTTCTAAATTTAAAAAAATGCTAAACATTAATGTAATAAATTTTTAATAGAGGAATTGATTTTACTATTAAAATGTTTTAATATATAAGTAAAAATTAATGCAGAAATAAAGTATTGGAATATAGCAGAATACAAAGGCATTGAAACATGATATACAGCAATGTTTCTTAAACTGCATTCCATATAACGTGAGGTTTATAGTTATCAGATATAGCTATTAAAATAATAATATATATTAACCCTAGATAGTTATACAAATCTCTTATAGGTAAATGTGACTTATCAGTGATCAGACTATAATAAATGTGTTAATATTATTGCAGTTATTTGTTAAAAATTATCAATATGAGTAAAGAAATTGGATTTTGTTTTTAAAGAAAAAGTTAGTGGAATGACTGCTAACAATACCAAAGTATATACATCATTAAAATGTTTTAAATATGAATAAAGCTAATACAGCTTAAATTATGGAGGAACACCTATTATAAATATGAGATTTAAATTTGAATGTTTCACTTCTTAAAGGTATGTTACTAGCACATCTCTAAAGTTAAAAAGAAAGAAATGCTTCTTAAGGATGCCAATCAAGAAAGAAATGAAAATACAATATACAATCCTTTATATATAGTATTTAGATTCACACACAAAAATTATTTGTAATGTGTTGTTTGTTCAGAGCTCCCTATAGATAATGAGTAGGATACAAAAATGTAAATACAGTCAACTCTTGATAACTCAAATTTTTATTGAAGTCCCAGCCCTTTACTGGAGATTCGATGTTATTAGTCTGCAATTGTTTACAAATTAAACCTAATTAATAACCAAAAATTAAAATAGGGAAATTTTGCTTACTTTTCATTGAAATTTTTTGATAATTTTACAATTTATTATGTATTTTATTGTCTTTTTATAGATGTAAAAATTTTTTCCGAATTTTATTTCTTTCATAATTTTTCATTGATTATATGATGTCGGAGAAAACGCAATTTCTATATGAAACCTTATATAAATACAAATATCTATATGAAATCTTAGCCATCCAACGAAATGTTTGGTATTTTTTATTAGTGGCGAATCTTATGAATAAAATAAGGTATGAATGAAAAAAACTGGATATTATTTTTAAAAAATTATCAATAAAAAACTCAATACAGTGGACTCTCGAGTTTTACGAACTCGTACGACCCCCAAAAAAGTTCATAAAATCGAAAGTTTTTAAATGGGAATGGTATTAATTAACATTAGGGACTTTTTGGGACCAACTAAATAGTTAGTAAATTGGAAGTTCGTAAAAACACAAGTCCACTGCATTATGCAAATTTTAATTAATTAAGTTAATTAAAATTTGCATAATACAGTGGACTTAAATTAGTTAATTAAGTTAATTATTATTAATTAACTAATTAATTGAGTTAATTATTTAATTAGTTGAAAAGTGACAAAAATTTATTAAACTGCTGCCATATTTTTAATAAAATTCATTTATTGTTATGTTTTTTCTTCTTTTCAATAATTTTTATTTTAATTTTTTATAAATTTTTGAATTTATAAAATGTCACGAGAATGGAACTTCATTTGCTAAAATAAAACAAAATCTGAATTAGCTTATGATTACCTTAGAGGCATTGCATACAACTTCGAGTTTTAAACAATAATAATATGCATTTATTATTATTTTGTTTTAATATAAGCTATTATATTAAAACAAAATAAATTAGAATTATTAAAAATTGGTGTATTATTTACACTTTGGACATTCTTATTCATTTCTACAGGGGGCGAAATGTACTGGGGATGAAATGTGAGAGGCGAAATGCAAGGGACTATTTTTCCAGACCCCGAGAAAATATGGGTATTAAATCAAATTAAAACTTCAGGTTGTAAAGCAATGCTATATCATGTAACCACTCATTGACATTGGAGAAATGAACTGGATTGTGAAAAACCAATAGCTGAGCTAGGACTTCTCATATAAATTTTAAGGACTAAAATCCAGATTTGATTCTGGTTTTATGGGCAAAAAACTGAAACCATTTTTCATCACAAATCCAGCTGGCTGTTTTATATATTGAAATTTGGCAGAATATATCCCACATGTAAAATAGTACTGAAATTTTAAATAAATATACTAAAATATTTAAAAACATGGAATTGTTTTATGAAAAACATTTTGAAATGTCTCTGTTATCATTTCTATCCTTTATATGTTATCTTAACAAGTGCTTTTATTCAAGTTCGAAATTTTCACTCATTATAGATTTCTTGTAAAATTGGGGTAAAGGCTCATAAATCAAATTTTGGTACAAATTATATTTGTTCATAAAATTGGAGTCTCGTATATCAGAGTCATATATACTGGGGTTTATCTATATTGCACTATATAAATATTAGCATAACACAATTTGATTCAATAATTAATTTTTATAATAAATAGTTGGTGATAAAGCTATTCAGTTAACATCATTCAGTTTCTTTGGAAAAAGTGTATTAAAAACAAAATGTCAACATAATAACCAAATATCAGCTAAATAACTCTAGCAAGACAAATTAATTTAGAAATAATATAAATTAATGATAAAACATATTTTAGCTAATGTGGCTCTATCTATTGATTAATAATTATGGTTTGTCAGTTTTTAAAAATAGGTTTTAGATACTAAAATTAATACAAAAAACTTAATTATTTAATTAAAAACGTTAACATTTTGACTTGAAATTGCTTTAATAAATAAAATTGCAATAAACTTTTGCTATATTTGCAAAATCCGCAAAATATTTCAACAAAGAAATCTAATGTATTTCCACTAGCTTCAAAACTCAATATTATTAAGTTATCTGGAAAAATATTGTCTAGAATATATCCAAATTCTGGTATGGATCTTTAATCCGATGATGAATATATCATCAAAGACAGAGAAACTCTAATAGAAGTCATGGAAAAATCAATTTATAAAATTCTTGAGGAACCTCAAGAAATGATATCAAATCCGAAGACACTGAAGGCTGAATATTCAGTATTTGAGACAACCAATAAATGAATAAAGAATTTAGATTTATTATCTGATACTTTGAAAACAATAAAACCAAGTTCAGTAGCCAGTGAGAGAATTTTATATTTCAGGAAATTTTGTATCTAGAATAAGAAAGATGTTAAGTAATCGTTCAGTGGACATTTTGTTTTTTGAAATCATATTTTCTGAAGAAAATTACTAAATGAAATAAAAATTTAGGATTTATATTTTGTACGGATTTTAGTTTTTTTTTTATTTGGTAAGTCGATGTATATTTTATTTTGTTGTATTTTTTGTAGTTCCATAAATATATAAATAACCTGAAAAAATTTAAAATAGGTATAAATATTTTTTACTATTTTAATTATATTACAAGTATATATATATATTTCTTGGCAAAAATTTGAAAACCGGTTAAAATCAGTTTTTCCAAAATACTGGAATTCGAAAACCGGTTTTTTCAAAAGTCAGTTTTTGTATAAATCCTATTAATAATTTTAATCAAAATTTAACCAGCAAAAACTAATTTGGTATTTATGCATTTTGTATTCACTGCTTTATGCTATATACATAAAATTAATACCTTGCAATTACAATTACATTACATTATTAATTTAATAAATATTTCAACAAAAATTTCTTCTATAAAGAACTATAAAGATTTTTTTCTTTTTGAATCAGCCTCATTATGATAAAATAACATATTGGTATATTAATTTACAGAAAATTTTCCAATGAATACTGGATTTTTTTCATAAATAATTTTAAAGAAATTTTATTAATTATAGTAAAATAAGAAATCATCTTTTAGAATATCTTATAAAAGGACATAATATCCATTTTTGGCACATTGGTAAAACCATAGCTCTTCAAAGATGATTAAATATTTATTAACTCAAATATTTTCAATTATTTATCAGCTGTTATAATTATAGAATTAAACCTTTGTTAAATTAATAAAATTTAATCTAACAAGAGTTTGCATGAACTTGGATCACAT
Organism: Olivierus martensii; assembly: GCA_000484575.1. Classification (NCBI taxonomy): domain Eukaryota; kingdom Metazoa; phylum Arthropoda; class Arachnida; order Scorpiones; family Buthidae; genus Olivierus; species Olivierus martensii. Next base: position 32,380 of record AYEL01084848.1, read on the forward strand.
ATTTTTCTTCTTTTATAATTATGAAGTGCTTGATCAAATTATTGTTTTATCTTCTAAATTTGTTATTGTTGTTAACAATAACTTCATATCAAAATGCAACAATTCCATCTCATAATAGATTAAAATAGAATACTATCTAAAAACTTATATAAGTGCACCACAGTTACTGTGTTCATTGACTAATGAATATTTGCTCATAAGAAAAAAATGTTTTTTTTTTTTTTTTTTGTAGTATTTGGGTCTCTTTCTTTCTTTTTTTTTTTTTTTTTTTTTGAATGATGAATATACATGCATCTATTTGTTAAGTCTCTTCTAGTTGTTAGAAATTACGAATGTTAGTGAACTTTGATATGTCTCTAAATAAACAGAACAGGAAAAGTTCTGAGTTTAGAGAGTAACAAATATTCACTAAAATTATCCATCCACATTAATATACATTTGATGATTGGCACATATTTTTGGCTTGATGATTTTATGAATACCACAAGTGTGGTATTGTTTTAACATTATTAAACAAACAAGAATAAAAATGATCTCTAGAAATTTTATAAATAAATTGTTCCCATACAAATTTTTCTAGTTAGTATTTTGTAGCAAAATCTAGTAATTATAAATGAAGAAAGTTTAAATTTGAATCAGTGGCATAGCTAGAGTTGTGTGGGCCCTGGTGCAGGATATAAAATGAGCTCCCATAGAAAAATTCTGTTTACAATGGTTTTTATTTTTTGGTCAACAGAAGACACCACTGTCCATTCTGTAAGAATATTAAGTGACTGGAGAAACAAGCCCTTTCACTGGCTGTCCACCTCTGCGGAGGGGTCAGCCAGATTGTGGAGGATGGGAATCAATGAGCCGGCCTGAACTCCATGATAAATATTTTCAAAGGATATTGGAGTGGAATGGTGAAGCATTTCCAAGAGGCCAATCTGGCTGACTATTTAACCAATTTTAATACAAAAACAGGCATCAGGCATTACTAAATCACCATCCTTAAGAACTAAACTTGCACTAAAATATAGGTAAATGTGTTTTTCTCTGTGTGCAGCTAAAACAATAGTATAGCACTGATAGTATAACACTGATGAATATAACACTAATCAATAGTATAACACTGATGAATATAAGGACAAAATTTCATTTTTATTAATAACTTATCTAAAATAATTTTTTCTTGCAATTTTTTCTTTTTTCTTGCTTTTAATTTTTTCTTTTTTTGCCTCCACAAAACAATCAATAATTTCTTTTATATTAATTTTTTTTACTCAATTCTTTCAGTAAAACATAGGCCCCTTTCCAATATGGGCCCTGGTTGCATGGCATCACTTGCACCATTGTAGTTATGCCACTGATTTGAATGTAATTCTTAATTAATTATCACTTTCTACCTTTTTTATATATAGACAATAGATAAGTTGTTTTTTAGGTAGAACTATTTATTTACTTTTTTAAAGAAATTGGATCGCTTTTGGCTTTATTAGGCCTTCTCAAGGATTAATCAAGCCAAAAGTACTTCAATTTCTTTAAAAAAGTAAATTAATAGTTTTACTTAAAAAACTGAGCTAGTATCTATTGTCTGTAATCCTTAAATTTATTATAAGTAACTAAATTAATTTAATTTGCATTAAATTTTATTATAATAGTATATTTGACTTAAAAACTAGGGAATAACAGAAATCTAATATAGAAAATACAGTATATTCTTGATTATTTAGTTGTTTTTGATCCAGTTTGGAAATTAACCATAGATGATTATAATTTTTTTATTTTCTTTAATTTGCTTGATTCATAAAATTATTCACTATAATATACATACTGTGTAATATCTCAGATAATAGGTTTAATGAAAAAATTACAAGATTTTGAAAATGTCAACCAAAACAATCTTGATGAATGGTTGCAAAATTAGTCACATGAACCAGGATTTCAATATATGAAAGATCCTGATATCTTTATTAAGAATTTATTCCAAGCGATAAAGGAAATAGCAAAAAAGAAATTAAATGTGTTCCAGTCATAGTGAAACATTATTCTATGATAACATTTTTAGAGTATATGAATCAAATAGACTAGTATAATAGCTATGAGAAAAATTTGTTCAAAAATGATAAAAAAATCTTAGATTCTAAAAACTAATAAAAATCACAGATTTAGGATAAGTTGTTGTTTTATATGCATAAATATATTTGTAAAATGCATTAAAACAAAAATATTCACTTCATTAGTATTGAGATCTGCTACGAACTATAGAGGGTGCTATGTGCAGGCGCAATGGCCGTGGAAATGGTGAACAACACAACACAGAAAGCTTGTCAGCAGGATGGTTATGATGTCAGGATGATAATCTGAACGTCCTGAGCCAGGCAGATTTTTCTTCAGTTAAATTAATTAAAAATTATAATTCAATTATTAATTTATAGATGGTGCAACTCTTAACCTAATTATTAATTTATTTCTTAATTCATTGATAGTGAATTATATTTATTAGTTCAAAATTATTAATGATGCTGATTCATTAATAATTTTGAACTAATAAATAAAACTACAATACCATAATGATTGACATATTTATTGTCATAACATTAATGTGATAACATTAGTTTAAATTATTTTTAAATTATTAAAATTCCATTAAAATCAAAGGTTTTTAGGCAAATTTGGATCTATTTGATTTTTTTCTTTTTTTTTGAACTTACTTTTAAAATTTTTATTCATTTTTTCCATTAAAAAATGAATATGGAAAAATATATTTTACTCTGATTTAAGTCAACATTGAATAACATTATTTGGACAAATGTCATAAATATCAGAGTCCCTGGGCTATATAATAACTGAATTCTATTATATATTCAATATATATATATATATAGTAAAATATTTGGCTTGTAATTTGCAATTTTGAACACATTCCCCATTAAAACATTTTAATATTAATTCATTTCTATGATTTCATTTTATAAATAATTTACAAAAATATATTAATTGCATATAACAAAGGATACCTATATAAAGAATTTAAATGATATTAGCCATCTGCTGACAAAATTATTATAAAATTTGAAGAATTTTCCCCTCATTGCCCCTAGAAGGAAAAAGCAATATTTACAAGTCTTAAGCTTGATTCATTTAGATACATTCAGGTAACAAGTTCAATTTTTAGTTTATAGATAAAACAATTCATGTCATTGTCTTTACAATTTGACAATACTTATTTACCAATTATAAAACTCTGACAAGAGACCATTCTTTAACTCTTGAATTGAATCAGTGATATTATTTTAGAATAGATGATGTCATTTGACAAGTGAGTTTGTTGGAAGATGGCAGTTCCATTCTGTAACTCATCATTTCCAATTTTCTGAGGCAAAGGACATGAAATAAATAAGTTAACCTTTAAATTAAACATAATATCCAAAATAATAAAAGTAAGAAAAAGAAATAAAAATAAAATAGGAAAGATCAAAGTTAGATCTTTACATCATTCCTCATAAATATATAAAAATTTCTGCAAAAAATACAATTAACAATAGTACAAGATTTTTAGATATTTATCATAATAAGTAAATTTTACATATGATAAATAAATTTGTGAAAATACTCTTACATAATATTGATAAATTGTATATTTAATATGTATAATATGTAATACAGATAGGCCTCGATTAGCACGACTTCGAATAGCGCGACTTAAAAAATTGATACCGTGAAGCATTATTAAATATAATTATTTTTCCTAAAAGAGTAATGCAAAAAGCATAATATAAAATTATGATAAAAGTATAATGTAATTACTTTTCCTAAAATGTAGTTAACTAATATAAGTTTAATTTTCTTAAAAAGAAAATATTTACCTCTAAGACAGAGAAATGTTAGGAAATCTTCTGTTTTTGGACGACGGCATGGTAATAAATCAGTAGCAATACTATTTCCTGAACAAATTTTAACTGGAGTAGGAGCAGGACTGTTTGGAGTAGAACCTTGGGCAAATTTTCTTTGAGCATGTACACGTGCTCTAAAATACATTAAATAAATTTCAAAACTTAAATAATTCAAAAAAATTTATTAGAAACTTTTAAATTTAGAAATAAATATATAATTATTAAAGACAGAATAATAATAATAAAAAAAAAAAGAGACTGAGGATATTAACCTTTTTGGACTTGCCTCTTGATTATTTTTAGAATTCAAATGTCCACCTGCTAAACCTCTTCTAGTTTTTCCATCATCCTTGATATCGTCCTTTTGTTCACCATTCACTTCTCCTTCCATCACCCTCCGCTTACCTTCCTGAAGAGATGCATATAGTGCCTTCTTCAAGTCCTTTTCCTCCCTCCATAACAACCCATTATTGTAATCCTGTGACAAGAGATGGGCAATTGAAATTTCTAGGTCTTTTAGTGATTGACAGAGAGGAACAGAGTTCAAATGATCCCAACTCTGATATATGTAAATTTTTAGTGGATATTAAAACAAAAAAATTTTTGAAGGGCAATCAGAAATAAAGGATACATTCAAAATATAAGCTATATTGCAAAAACAAACCAGCATAAAATAAATATGCAACATATCATATTACATATAAAATAAATATGCAACATACCATATTACATATAAAATAATATTGCTAATTTTCATGAAATAAAAACTATTAAACATAGGACAATGCAACAAATAATTAAGCATTGCTGATCACAATAACAAATTAATTTTAATAGCAATTTAAATAATAAAATTATATAAAACACATCATACATTAAGCATATAATTTGACAAAATCTAATTAAATCAAAATTTCAGATTAAACTTTATTACCTTTCACCAATACAGGCAATATAAATAATTTATATATTATTACTAATTAATAAAAAATGGCATATGAACATTCCATGCATACAAATTAATTTTTATATTATGTAATCAATACATATTTAACATAAAAGCAACAATAAACTTATGCAAAATGAACATGACTGTTTTACTGATCACAAATTAGAATTTTAATTAAAACAGGGTCAAAAGATGCCTTGAAGCATCATAATTACTATACTCTTGTCTTCAGGAAAAAATGGGTGAATATATCAGCCACATAATCTTAAAGAATATGTGACCTAAATTATTGTTAAATTATAAATATAGTAGAATCTCACTTATCTGATGTTAACTGAATTGTTTTGCATACAGAACATTTATTTATCAGTTAATAATAATAATAATAATAATAATAATATAAAAGGCATATACTGAAAATATGTAAATTCCATTATTAAAAATTAAAATTTATTGGATAATGTACAACTGATTTTCTGTTTGGAATCTTTTTTTTTTGTATTTGATATAATTTCTGTATTTACTACATTAAATCCTTTGATAATAACAATCAGTAATGCATTATCAAAAGCAGCTGAATTAACAGAATATAGACAATTGATTTTTAGATTTATTATATTAATTCAAAATCTAATCAAAATAATTTATTGTAATAAATAATTTCAGTCAAATTTTGAATTATAATTTTAATATCCAGAGCCTTTAATATGAATAAATTTGCTATTGCACTTATTTTTTATATCACAAATTTATTTTAACAATTGCACAAATATAATATTTTAGATAAAAATTAAGAAAAATGAAATAAACTGTAAGATTAACAATGTATCTTCAAATAATGTACAAAGCTTTTATTAAATTATTTTTATCTATTACTGGCCAGCAACAATGCTGGATGGAATGTGTTTTCTCCAAAAATATTTTCTGTTAAATGCAGGGCTGGGGAGCTGGAGTCAGAGTCTGGAGCCATAGAGCCAGGAAGTTTTGGAGGAAGCCAGAGTTGGAATCAGAGCTAAGCTGATCATATTCAGTGGAGCTGGAGCCATTAAAATTTCTTCTGACTCCAGTATCTGTGATCTTTGCATTTATATCTTCATAGACATAATGAATTGATTAGAATGGTTGATGATGATTATAATAAAAAAAATACCACAAACATTTTCACTAAATGAAATTGAGTTTTGAAATTATGATAGCTTTATTTTTAACTAGCTAAAAAATTGAAATTATAAAAAATACTATTTTATTTATAAGTTTTGAAAAAATTTCAAAAATTATCATAAAATAATTGGCTAGCTATACTTTAGCAGATTATTTTAGGATGATAAAGTTTTCACCAAAAATCTGTTTTATAATTGGATATTGATTTTAGATACTGGAATATACTTCAGTACTGATTGATCCAATCAATAACATATACTTGAGCCATATTATACAATACTATATATACAATGTTTTTAATTTTCTATATTTGGTAAATCTAAATTTTGAATTACGAATTTTTAAATTTACAAACAAATAGGAATGCATTATGTTCATAACTAAGGAGCATCTGTAGGTTAGAGATTTTTTTTAAATATGTAATTTACAAATAAGCTGATGGGCTTGAGTTATCATAACTATGATTAATATTTTTACATAATTTAAATATATATATAAAATATTGAGGCTGAATAATGATAATTATAACTTAATAAAACAAAACTTATTGACTATATGAAAAAAGTACTTTTGGGTCTTAGCCCTTTATCAGTTGTATCCATAATATTTGAAATCAAACAGCTTTGAATTTAAAATATTACATGACCATAACTTTATATCCTTACTTGTAATTCAATTGCAATTCTATAATTTTTAAAATTACATATGAAAATATTTTTATATATTTGCCTTATACTATGATTAATACAACTGATCATTTCTAGCTAGAGCTGTGTTTATTCACTTCATGACCAAATAAGAAATATGGATGCTATTGTTGTTTATTCCTTAAATGTCGAATTTTTATTATATAAAAAATTTAATTCATTTTAAATTTGGCTTGATTTTATTTTACAATAAATTCATAGTTTACTTGGATTATTGTTGAACTAATTTACAAGAGCTGAAGTAACAATAGATAAGATTTAATAAAATATACTAAGATTAAGGGTAAATTTAAAAGACATCTCTGTGACTTGTTTAACATTTAATATGATTAATTCAATTTTACATTTGGTATTATTTTTATAAGATTGGAACAATGTGTTATTGAAAAATTGCTATTATTTTTTTGAAGATTTTATATACCTAGTTTGCATAAGGGATATATGGCTGGACTAGTTAGGAGCCATTATGAACTAATTAGATTTGTAATAAGATTAATTGAAATGTTTGAAAATTAGGATCTACAGATTTCTTTTCTGAAAAAAACTTCAAGATCAAGATTCAGAATCAGTCTCAGTTCTTCAAATGGAAAGCAGGTTTCTTACAATAAAACTAACTATTTGACTTAAAATGACAATTATTTTTCCGATGCTTTATAGCAATTTTTTTTATAATTGTCACATGAATTCATTATAAGCATACAAAATTAAATACTTTTGGAACCAAAATTAAAGTATTTTTATTCTCTAATTATTTCCTTCAATGTTATGGGTTTAAAATATAAAGTAAGTTTCACAAAAATGAAACTTCATATTTAAAACTCATTACATTGAATCTGTTTATATCTTAAAATCTATTAACTAATGCAAAAAAAGTTCAGACAATGTACCATTTATGCTTAATAGAATAAAAATTATAATAATTGGTTTTTCAAATACATAAAATTTTATAAAGTTAAAACTTATTTTGAAATAATAATAATGGTAGTTACAGAATTTCTTCAAATTATAAAGTTATTATATTCCTAAGGTTTGTTTGTAAACTTAAAGTTCGTAACTTTAAGTTGAAAAAAGTTGAAAAAATTGAAAAAATTACGAACTTTAAATTTTTACTGAAAAAATTTAAAGTTCGTAACTTTAAATTTTTTCAGTAGTGTATAATGATCATCAATATTTGTTTGTTTATCAGAATTATTAGAGATCACAATCAAATTTATTAATATATTTGTAGACATTATATACTTCTTATACTTAACATACATTTGCTTAAAGCATAGATTTTCTAGGTCAAATTAGTATGTTGTGGTAAGATATACTGTACTGTCCAACTATCTTAGCTGCGACCATCGATGCAAGTATGCGTGCACTAACTGAATGAGTCCAGTGACAAAATAAGGATGTTAGCTTTGCACATGGATGTTTTCAAATGCAAGATAACTAAAGTTGAATGGAAGTTTATTGTAATGTCGAATGCTAAATGATTAGTTTCGACATTGGAAATAGTATATTTAACAGAATTTAATATAATATTAATTCAATAATTCCCACTCATTATTATACCAACTGTGACTCTCCCTTTCGCATTTGGACTCATCCACCGTAGCTAAGCATGGCTTTCATGGACAGACAATACTACTTTTACTTTAGTTTTTTCAAATCAATATGCATATAAATAAATAAATTTAATTTAATATTTCAGAAAAATTATTTTTATTTAATATTTGGAAAAACTGGAATTTATTAATTTCTCTTTTAAACTAATAATTCAGAAGTATTGTATATTTTTTTACTTTATTATTATGATAATTAAAATCTAAAAAAAAATGTAATTATAGAATTCTTATTTTTTTTAGATGCATATGAAAATGCCAAATTTTTATGTGATCAGTACTATTTAGCATCACCAAATTTATTTATAGAAGAACATAATGGTAATATTAATTTATCTAGTTATTATTGTATTATAGAATTTTTATGTAGAATTATTATTTTTACTAATAATATATCAATAAAATATACAGGAGGTCACAACTTATTATAGAGTTGCATTCAAAAATTTTGGTTTTAGTGTGAATCTATCATAACAGAACACAATTTTTCATAGATTTAGTGTTAATCCTCAACCACCCGAATTCCAACTATTCAATATGCTTTAAATATTAGTAGCATACAATAATGCTGGATAAATAGTGTTTATTCTTTAAAATGAGGAAACTATATATTCGTGCCTACCAGATTTGATTCTTTATATGGGTGCAAAACTAACAAAAACTCAATGTAAAAACAAAGATGGAATATTTATTTTCCTGTGTTACGAGTTTCTAACATCAATTGCATGGTAAAGCAGTCTTTTACCACCCTTAAGAATCAAAGTTCAATTCTGGATCTCATATATCATTTTTCAGGAAGGATACAAGAACCAGCCATTCTTCAAACTTCTTTGAACTCCATTCTTCAAATTTCTGGCTGATCCTATAATAGGTTTTGAATAATCTGTGAGGGCTCTAAAAGTGGCCATTGTCAAAAATATCCATTAATGGCTTAATTCAAACTAATCTAATCAAGTTTCTAGTTAAATGCAAGCACTTTCTAATCATTGGCTGACTATGACATAATGATATCCATTACAGACCCAACTACGAACTGCCTACATCTGTGGTAGAGCTAATAGGACTTTATAATAAATGAATTAAGTGCAAACTGGATACCCAGGCTGGATCCATCAAAAATTTTTCAAAAACATGGAATCTAAATTCAATGCTTACATGTATTTAGCATGGGATTGAATGAGTTGAGCCTGGACTTCTAAAAAATATGGGGAGTAAGAGACCTAAAATTAAATATGAATACTACATGGTAGAAATGTAACATGTTTCCATCCTGGTGACAACTCAGCCAATAGATTGACTGCAAAATCATTAATGGTGGTTGTCATTAAATACAAATTTTCATCATAAATAATCACCAGGTGTGCACATGTGTGCGAGTGCATGCATGTGCTTGTGCATGTGTGTTTGCACATTCATGTTCCATGATTTACAATGAGATTCAATTCAAATCCTGCCATAGTAAGTCAAAAATACCCAAAATTTATAGATTTCTATATGTAGTGTCCTAGTGCATATTTAGAATTATCTAAAATTTATGATTTTTCTATATCGTTTTTTATGTTTGGTTTTTGTACAAAATTACAAGAGCTAGACATAAAAAGACGTTTTCCATATATCAGACGATTGTTTGGGGATTCTACTCTTGTGAATTACATTGACCAATCACAGAATTTATCAATGACAATGCTGCTATAAATATAAGTAGTTTTAAGTTGGGGATGACTTATATAAATATATATTTTCATATTTTATATATTGATAGTAAAGATACATTTTTATTGATTGTGTTTGTATGAGTGAGAGATTAGTAAAAATATTATAATATATAAAAATAAATATTTACAATATTTTCTAAATATATTTCTAAATATCTATTTATAAAACAAACGGTTGCCTTGGTAACTGCATTTTTTCTTCTGAATCAAACTGAGTTTGAATGGACTGTTATCTGATGATGGTGTAACTGTCGAAAACGTTTGTGATTTCCTGTGAATAAAAGTGTTTTACTTTATTGCTAATAGTGCTTTTTTTTCTGAATCAAACTGAGTTTGAATGGACTGTTACCTGATGATGGTTTAACTGCCGAAAACGTTTGTGATTTCCTGTGAATAAAAGTGTTTTACTTTATTGCTAATAGTGCTTTCTTTGTTACTGTTTTATATTTTTTGACAGGGGCCCTTGGGCCACATTTGCATTAGGGCCCAAAATTTCTAGTTACGCCACTGCTTCATTGCTATATTTGACTTAAATTTATAAATCATTTTGTCACTTAACAGTTCTAAAATTCAAAGTCAAATTGCAAGAAATAGACTAAATAGTAAAAAAAGTATCATAAACTATTGTATTATAATATACATAAATATATTTATATTAATGCTTTTGCAATGCTTTAACATCAATAAATAAAATAGTAATGATTTTTGATACTCAAGAACCAATTAGAAATTTTTACATTAGAATTAATGGAAAATGAATTTCTGATATATGAATTTTCATCTAATAAATAATTTTTAAGGTTCCAGTTATCTTCATAAATCAATGGATACCTATACATATAAAAAAAGAAAAAAATATAGTTAATGTACAAGAGAGTAGCATGTTATTTAGAGCCATTGGAATTTCTTAATAAAACTATATGAAGAAAAGCTAGAATTAGATAACAATTAGTTATAGAACTTTACAAATAATAATGTTTTTATATTTTTAAAATCAAATACTTTTACTAATATTGTATAAATTGATATTGATATCTTTCTAAATGGAGTTATTAAGCCTGAAAATTTTATGTAAAATGTTAAAATGAATTATTATTAAAAAAACTTTATCCTTTTGATAAATATGGCTAAATCAAGTAATAATTTCTAAAAAAATTGTTCTTTTTTGAATTATGAAATATTGCAAATGTATAATTAATTAATTATATATTTACAAAATCTTAAATTATAATTTAAGATATTGCAGTTGTTAACATTAAAGATGTTGGAATAAGTGTTATTGACAGCTTTAAACAGATACTGTATGTGACTGCTGATAGCCTTCCAAGTGAATGAAAGCATTAGAAGTTTTAAAATTAATTCAAGTATCTTAATTATGACTATGATAAAAACTTCAATTTTTTTATTGCATATTTACCATTATTAAAAGTATTGTGTTTTACATAGATTCATACTATGCTTTATTTTATTTAGTCATTATTTATTCAAATAAATTTTATTTGATTTATAAAATTTTTTAGATTAAATGTATTGAAATATTAAAATGATTTTATCTAATTAAAATATATATATTTTTTAAAGCCTTCACAGAACAACAGATCAGTTAGAAGCAGAAATTGTTTATTTAAAACTTAGGGAAAAAATTCCAGTCACGGTTACTCTCTTCCCAGAAATGCTAACAAAAGATACTATACAGGAATTATGTGATATCATAAGAAAAAATCCAGGTTGGACATTAACTCATATTATAGCACATTTTGGTCAAGTTGAAAGTTTTAAAAATGATGTAATAATTAGGTAAGCTTATATTATTTCTGAATAAAAATTAAAATGTATTTAAATTAATAATAATATTAGAAGAAAACTAATAAAATACTGGGCAGTTATTTAAAAATATATGACAAAGCTCTTTTTTCTTAAGAAACAATAACAATCAGTTAATAACAAGTATTTTAGATAGACAAGATATATAAAATTTACATATCTAGCAATTATATTAAAGTTATACATTTTAATTAAAAATTAAATCTCATAGATAATTGTTGGATTATAGACAGTTCTTTGATTCCAAACATAATTTATTGATTAATGACTTTAAATTGTGATTTTTTTCCACTTTAATTTCTTGCTAAGTAATATATTATCATATATAATTAATCATTTTTGTTCTATTCTGCCACTAACTGGTTGATTTATTATTTAGAAGAATGAATGATCTGTTTATAATAATCTCATATTCTTGTCCTTTTAAGAAAATCTCTTATTGATGTCATTTCATCATTATTTTCCTCCCTTCATTGTTCATTCTGACCTGTACATTTTCATTTTTTAGTCAATTTTAGCCCATCTTACAGTTCAAATAGTAAAGTCTATTAAAGTCATTGAATAGCTTAAGTTAATTATAAAAATCATCTATCTGCAGTTTCACTGTTTAAAATATATTTTTTGATTTGATTATTTTAAATCTGGTCAAAATTGATTTGAAATAATGTTAATTATGCAATAATCTCTGAAATCTGGCACATTTAAAAAAATTGTTTTAAAATTTGTAAATTTTAGCAAAGCAATTAGGGATTTTGTTTTTACGAATGTTTTTATTTTCATTACAATCAAATATATAGCACTACAAGGTTTTGTTGTTGTTCTTTACTGCACATTTATATATATATATATTATTAGCTCAAGGATATATATATATATCCTTGAGCTTTAAATTTTCAAGTTCTTTGGAACAAATATGTCCTTCATGCCAGTTCTAATTTATCTATCAACTGAAAATGTAATATTAACCCAAATATAAATTTTTTCAAGAAAATCAAAACTAAAATGTAGTGGACACTTCTTATTTAAGTCTCTGAATTAAATGCTCAAAATTAAAAAGTGAAATTTTTTATGAAGGCCAAATTTCCACCATTTTGTTAAATTTTGCCTTAACATAATATAAATTTAGGAAATAATATCTTACTAGACTATTCTGAAATTTTCATATATTAAATACAATTTTAAAATGTTGTTGATGCTATTAAAACTGTTATTGTTTTTGTCATTATGCATCACTACCACATCTATGTTTCTACAATTTTAAAAAAATTGTAGATAGATGTGGTGGTGATGCATAACATTTGCCAGTTAACAATTTTGTGTAACTGGATCAAGTTACACAAAATTTACAATTTATGAAAATATGATAAATTCTGTTGTTAGAAAATACAAAGTTATTGTCAATATTTTCTCCTTAATTTGGGCCACAGGATTTGCAGTATCTGTGATTGCTGTATGCTGGCAGCTTTCCTTTCACTCAGATGCAATATAATTTTTGATGTTGTTTACTTACTTTATTTTGTACTAATAATCTATGCAAGAAAACATTTGTATTATAGGAAATTCCAAGTTTACAATTTCTTGAGTTTGTTTTTTCAAATATGAAATATCAAACAAATCGAAAATATGAACATTAATTGCAATAAATAAATACTAAACATTCATAAAAAGGCATTTAAAATTCAAACAAATCAAAAATATGAACATTAATTGCAATAAATAAATACTAAACATTCATAAAAAGGCATTTAAAATCATGTACATAACTATATAATACAGTACAAAGTACAACTGAGTTTATAGCAGAAATAGTGTCTTCTCTAGCTATCATTCTTTCACTGGCAAATTATGTAAATAACTTTCATTCCTAAAGCATTAGTCATTGCATAAAAGCTCATATAATCATTTGTTAATGATGGTGGTGAAGAATAAAAATTCCTTAATCCCTTTGCTGCCATTGACATGTATAAATATCAAAGACAAAGTGGAACAAAAAATGATAAAAAAAAAACAATAAAAAAAAGAGTTAAAAAATTAATCTTGATTTTATTAATCCAGGTTTTGATTATAATTGTCTTGAAAATAACTTTTCAAGTCAGAAGTGGAAATGATGATTATATTTTTAACATCATACAAAAATTTAAAATAGTTGTCATGTACTATGCTGTTCCATTTTTAAAAAGCATCAAAAATTAGCATAATGAGCAAGAAAATACAGAAATAAAATCTTCAGATTTTTTTGCAACTTAAAATAATTTTATTGAAGCACTTTCGACCCTCTGGATCCTCTTCAGCAATTATTATAAAGCAATATAGTTTTAGAACACATTTTAAAATTTCTCCCAAGTTACATATGTGAGGGGTTAAATTCCTCCACTTCCACTTTGAAATGCAAGTTTCTCAAATTTTATGGCACAAAATATTGGGATGGGAGCTGGGGAAATGGAGCTCTTTTGGCAATGAATAATTTTTAAAGGTTTTCTGGAATGAAGCTTCTCTGTTCAAAGTTTTCTCATCTCTGGCATTTTATCAGTAACTTCAACAGACATATTGAGGATTGGAATTACATTCAATAAATTTTGAAACAGCTATAATTGTTTCAAAATTTACTGAATGTAAGGATCATTTCCTACATCCTTATTCATATATCATGCCATTTTAATCTCTGATAGGCAATTGAAATAAAAAAATATTCTCTTATCCATAATATAAATTTCATAATTATATATTCATTTATTACTATTCCAAAAATGCAAAACTGGGTAATCTTAATTATAACAATGTCTCTGGGTTTCTATATTTAATACCACAGTATAAATCCCAAAAATAATTTGTGTGAATCTTATCATAAAATGAATTCCTTTTTTAAAGCTAAAATCTAAAAGAGAAGATTTAATTTAAAAATTATTCTTTCCAAATGTTCATTCACTGCTTACTTTAACTTATTTAATTAATTAATTATAACTAGCCAATTAGCTGGAATTATTATACTCACAGATAAATTGTTTTAATAAAATTCAAAGTAGCGCTTTTGGAATTCTTGTATTCCCTCTTCAGCTTTACCCATCAAAATTTGAATTTTATTAAAACAATTTATCTGTGAGTATAATAATTTCTGCTAATTGGCTAGTTATAATTAATTAATTGAAGTTATTTTTTGCATTTCATTACAAATAAATCCCATTTAATATGAGACATGTTCAATAAGCAAGAACCATTAGGATGTAAAAAATTTACAAAGCATATTTAATGCACAATGTTGCTATTTATAAAACTATTTTTCTATATAGTTGCCATATTTATTGAGGCATTTGTTATATTATGACACCAGTTTTGTATTCCTACTTCAAAAAAATCACCACTAAGTCATTTAGCTACTCCTATACATGTGCGGGAGTCTAGGGAGTGGTCAAGAACACTCCCTAGCCAGAGTCTAGGGATGTTCTTGATCACTCCCTAGACTCCTGCACATGTACAGGGGTATCTAGGTACAGGGATCACTTCCTAGACTCTGGCAATCCAAAAATCTCCTAAGATGGAGAAACTAGTGATGATCACTAGGAGCAAGATTGAAACTATATGAAGGATGATTAAAACTTTCCCATTCAAACTATGAGTAATGTGGTATGCAGTCCAATGTTGTGTAAAAAAGAGAATCCAGCAGACAGTACCCAGATCATCTATTCTGAATTACCCGATATAGCCTAATAAGGGTCTGATAGTACAATTCTGCATTAATGGTCTTCCTGTGATTTATAAAATTCACTAGATGCCTTTACAGTCTCAAAATCCAATTAGTCATGATTTTTCAAGGCTTACTTGAACTTTCTTAATTTCGAAGAATCTATATGCTTCCACTGTAAAGAAATCTGCTTGCTTTCTGGTGTGATGTAGGCAATCCGCTAGTGATAGTGTCATCACAGAATTCATTGCTATCTATGTGATGTATTCCAGAAATGTCAAGGCAGCTGCCATGCCTTGCTTGTTGTGGACATCCATTAACATTTTAGCATCCATCTGTCACAAAGTTCTTGTTAATGGATTCTTATAGTTTCATGCATTAGAAATAAAGAGTACAATTCCGAAATTGTGAATCGTCTGATTTTCCTAAATTGTTGCATTCACCTCTCATCAAAATCATCTGTTACCAAAGATCTGCACCCACTTCATTCTTTATCAACAATATGTCTGTAAATTTTCTTCATGCTAAAATTTTTCACATTTAAAAATCTAATCATTGCCTGCATTTCACAGGTGGCAGGATTTTAAATTTAAACATCTTTTTTTAAAAGAGTACAGCAAAAAATGAGTAACTTTTGTAGAACATTAATTCTTTAAATATGTTCCATTAGATGCATAGACAACAACTGAATATGATAAGGAAGCTCCTGCATTGCCTGTGCATCTGCTATACATAATTGGTTCTTACTTTCTGGATGTATGTTGTATTTAAAATGCCAACTTAGCAAAATCAAAAACCAAAATAATCTTCAATTAATTTCAATATGCAATAATTAAAATTTTCATTTTTTTTATCAAATTAAATAGTACTAAATTTTCAGTATTTTATATTATAGTAAAAGTTTGGTTTATTGTCTTTCAGATATTGTTGTTGACAACTGTGCAATTTGTCGTAATCATATTATGGATTTATGTAAGTAGTTTTTTCATTTCTAATTATATTACTTAATTTCTAATGGCATTTATTCTAAGATTTAACTATCTTAGAACAAGTGCCACTATAGATAGCAACTTATTTATTTTAAGGCATTTATTCTAAGATAGTTAAATGGTTCATTTTAGAAATTAAAGAAATAACAGTAATCATAAAATTTCTTATATGGTTTAATGAATTGTTTTGAATTCAATTATACAAAACATGTTCATAAAATCAAATAAATTTTATGAAATTCTGTTAATAAAATTTTTTGTAAATTGTTAAGTTATAAATATACAGTTTTAAATCAGAAATAGTGTACTTTTAATAAAGTGCAGTTCTGCCAAACACCTTGGGTGCAGACTCTATTCAGTTATACAAATCATTGTTTTTCAATAATTATGGTAATTTTTGTATCTGATATGATTCTACATAAGTTTTAGGAAATATATTATTTAAAATTCCAGATTAAAAATATTTTGAATTTGCCTGATTAAGAATTATTTTCAGATTGAAAATACTTTTTATACAATACAGATAATCCTCGACTTATGACCACTCACACTTACAATAGCAATGTCATTGATAAATTTTATGATTTGCCAATGCATTTGACAAAAGGTTCAAGTTCCTGAACAGTTGTCTAATATATAAAAAGCTTTATTCTTGTGTCAGGATCTGTCTTGTATTTTTGTGTTCACTAAGTTTATTATGATAAAATAGAATGTATTAATAAATATTGGTAATAGGCAATTCATAAATTTTCGACATTTCTGACTTATGACATTCCAACTTACAGCAACAGGGTTCAAATTGAACTCCATTGTAAGTTGAGAACTATCTATATATTATATCAAGATTTTTATTGATCCTTATTTTAGTACCAAACATCCAAACATTTTGGCTTTTTTTTTTTTATCTTTTTGATTTTCAATCTTTTAATCCCTACTGGAAAAGCTTTTTTTTATTCTGGTCTTTTTATATATAAATTATCTATGTTTTACTTGCATATATAACATTTTTTGTTTTCCTTTTAACTTATTTTTACATGAACTACACCCTTTTTATGAATCAAATTTTTTAAATTTATATATTTTGACAGAATTATTAGTGTTGTTATTCTGTTTGAGTAATGTATTTTTACATAATGCAGCAATCAAAATTTATAGCAATCATTTTTGAGTGTAAATCTTATTATTTGTAACTTTGTTTTTTGCTTTTTATAAGTCTCTTTTACACACTGTTTTATTTATATGAACACTGTATTTGATGACTTTTGAATCAAAAAATAAAATTAAACTGCATATCTTTCATAGCTATATTGACCTACAATTTGAAGTAATTAATTAATTAAATAATTTTTATCAAAAAACTCTAGTAGTTTGAGGTTTCCTAAGCTTTTCCTCAGTAACATTTTATGAATTCAAATTTTTGAAAACACTTAACTTATAGCAAATCTACTTTAGAATATGTTAGCATAATAAATATTTTTATATAAATAATATTGTCACTAAATAAAAGGATCAACAGGTACAATTCAGTAAGATAAATTGTTTAATCAAAAATGTTTTTGGCTATCTACATAGTCTGCTTTGATTTAAATACTTTATCTTACTGAATGTGCTTATTAGTTCTTTTATTTAGATTTTACAATAAGAAGTCTTATACTATTAATGTTGTTGTTATTATTATTATTAAATAATTTTATTATAATTTAGGTATTGAATGTCAAGCAAATCAAGCTTCAGCTACAAGTGAAGAATGCACTGTTGCATGGGGTGTATGCAATGTAAATAGAATATTTATTTAATAATTCAATACAATTAGTTATTAATACAAAACTTTGTTTTAATGAAAAATATCTGTTGACACACATAATTCAATAAGCATTTTAATAATTTGTAGCCTGACTTATGACCTTCAACTACAATACATTGTTCCCAATTATATCTATATGACTGCCAAAATTTTTTAAATTTTATTAAATTGCAATTATTCATTAGTTATTGATTTGATTTTGATGAAATTTTGTTACCTCTTCAATTTCTTGATCATCATATTTAATTTTGGAAGTGATTAAAAAAGTTTTTTATATATTTATATATTCATTTTTCATTTTTTTATAGATTTCATTAGTATTATTTATTTACTTTTATATATCATTTAATAGAACATATTTAAACGTATACAATTTTATAATAGATTTTTTAAATTATCTCTATTAGCTTTTGAGTTATAACAATTTATTATTTGGTTGTTTGAAAAATGTTGTTTTTTTTTAATATTTGTTAATTTTATGATTTAAAAAGAATTAAATAGTTAAATATCAAGTTTATCAATTATCATATTGTGTTTCATTTTAGTTTAGATTTTTCCTCTAGATGGAGCAAAAATATTTTATAATTAGAACAATAAATTATCAATTAAATTATTTTTATCATTATATTATTACATTGTTCTGAAGATTTATTATTAGTTTAATCTTTTTTTTTTTTTTATTTATTTTTTTTTTAATATTTGTTAATTTTATGATTTAAAAAGAATGAAATAGTTAAATATGAAGTTTATCAATTATCATATTGTGTTTCATTTTAGTTTAGATTTTTCCTCTAGATGGAGATTAATAATTTATTTATTTTACACTATTTTATTCATCATCAATAAAAAATTTTTTTTTTTCATTTGAATAAAAGGATATCAGCAAAAGATATGAATATTTAATCACAATAGCAATTTAAAGTTATGTGAAATTCATAAATGGAATTAAATAAAAATAATAGATATTTTATTTTGTAATTCAGAAAATTTTAACAATTTATTTATTTTACACTATTTTATTCATCATCAAAAAAAAATTTTTTTTTTTCATTTGAATAAAAGGATATCAGCGAAAGATATGAATATTTAATCACAATAGCAATTATAAAGTTATGTGAAATTCATAAATGGAATTAAATAAAAATAATAGATATTTTATTTTGTATATAACCAAATTCAGAAGCTCATATCCCTAAAATATTAAGCATGTTTATAAATATTATATTGTAAAAAGCAGAGAATTACTTAGAATACAAATATAATAAGATAATTAATAAGTGGCAGACAAAATATGCAGTTATATCAGGAAACAACAAACAATGACTACTAAAAGAAAAAATTTTATACATTGAGTTTTTCCAGATTGATACTTAGATGATCTTGTCAAAATTTTACCAATTGGTCATCAGTGTTTTAAACAAAAATTACAGGATGATAATCAAAAATCTGGCAATCAATATTCCAGTAGTTTTTCGGCATGAATATCAGAACACATTTTTAATTTTATCAACATTGGCATTCACATTGTTTTCTGGAGGCACCGTTTATGTTTTGATGGAATTAGATGTTTGCAACCGGGGTTGCAGAGTCAGATGGCAAATGATCCGACTTTGACTCCCTAAAATTTGTAAGGTCTGACTCCAACTCCGGGCAGTTTAAAAATCTGACTGTGATTCCGACTCCACCCAAAAATGGGATCCATCCAAAAATCTCTGACCCCTTTTAAAAACCACCACCTTTTAAAAAGAATCCAATTCCGACTCCCTAAAATTTGTAAGGTCCAACTCCTGACTCTGGGCAATTTAAAATTCCAAACCTCCAACTCCGACTCTGCAACCCTGGTTGCCAGATTGGCTTTTTTGAGACCAAATGAGCTCTTTTTGGCAGAACACATTTTTAATTTTATCCACATTGGCACACACATTGTTTTCTGGAGGCACCGTTTATGTTTTGATAGAATTAGATGTTTGCAACCAGGGTTGCAGAGTCAGATGGCAAATGATCCGACTTTGACTTCCTAAAATTTGTAAGGTCTGACTCCAACTCCGGGCAGTTTAAAAATCTGATTCTGATTCCGACTCCACCCAAAAATCTCTGACTCTGCAACCCAGCGTTGCAGAATCAGATCAAAAATGATCCAACTGAGACTCCACCTTTTAAAAAGAATCCAATTCTGACTCCCTAAAATTTGTAAGGTCCAACTCCTGATTCTGGGCAATTTAAAATTCCAAACCTCCAACTTCGACTCTGCAACCCTGGTTGCCAGATTGGCTTTTTTGAGACCAAATGAGCTCTTTTTGGCTTTTTTTATACATAGTTGGCATTAGAAATTTTTTAAAACATTTCGGCGTTTTTTTCTGGCTTTTTTTTGTTTATATAAAATCTTTTAACTTTTTCGAGGATACAGTACCAGATTAAAATTCTGTAGAACTATTTTATATAGTTGAATTAACATTCTGTAAAACTACAGTCTTTTATGTATTTAATTAACGTTAAAATTTCATTTGCTTTTCATTTAGTGTTTAATTTTATTTCTTTAAAGCACTGTACAATGAGGATACAGTACCAAATTAAAATTCTGTAGAACTATTTTATATAGTTGAATTAACATTCTGTAGAACTACAGTCTTTTATGTATTTAATTAATGTTAAAATTTCATTTGCTTTTCATTTAGTGTTTAATTTTATTTCTTTAAAGCATTGTACAAGTAACTTAATCCTTTTCTGTTAAATATATACAGCAAAATTCTGAACAATCCTCAGGTCCTGAGGTTGCTGGATTTTTGATTATCAACCTGTAATAAAATTTATTAGTAAATATACAATTACTAATAATATCAGGTAGTAACATTTTTGCTCTGTTAAATATACACAGCAAAATTCCGAACAATCCTCAGGTCCTGAGGTTGCTGGATTTTTGATTATCAATCTGTAATAAAATTTATTAGTAAATATACAATTACTAATAATATCAGGTAGTAACATTTTTGACCTTCCATGTTCTCTTCTCAGTCACATTTAACAAGTATGTGTCGCTTGTTCAACATAAGCATATAATGTATGTCATCAGTGTTAAGGTTATGTACAAATGTACAAATACTGTATTACTTCGAATTTAAGCCGGAGTAGGATTTTCAAGTTGGAGAATTGGAAAAAATGATTTTATAATAGGTATTGAAAAATAAGAAACATTTTTATCTACTTAAATAGATACTAACATATATAATAAGCTACCTAATTTATTGCGAATCTTCTTTTAAAATAGCGCCAGGTATCTTCTCCCAAACATGTTCTAATTAATCTTTCATCAATTCTATTGTCATCTATGTATTCTTTTGTGCTCGAATTATAACACCCTTAGGAAAATTTTCCTTTGAATACTTTTTTTGTTTAAAATAATAAATGTGGCGTTTGTTTCCATCAGCGGTTATAAACAGCATTATAGTAATTTGTAATTTTTCTTATAATTAAAATATGTCCAGATACAACGTGATTCTATTATCAAACAGCAACTGGATT
The DNA here is from genome assembly GCA_000484575.1 of Olivierus martensii. Lineage (NCBI taxonomy): Eukaryota > Metazoa > Arthropoda > Arachnida > Scorpiones > Buthidae > Olivierus > Olivierus martensii. The sequence goes on from AYEL01084848.1 coordinate 54,209, forward strand.
AAATCAGAAAAGTACGAATGGGGGACCACTGAATAAATTGTTATCAACTGTCATAAATACTGTGCACACGCATAGACCGTAAAGCAAAATCCCGATAGTTGGGGAGTGGGAATCGGAGAAATAAGATGTTAAAATATTCGCTTTGAATTTAAGCCACACTCTTATTTTACGATTTAAAAATTTGAATAAAAAGTCCGGCTTAAATTCGAAGTAATACGATAAATACTGCACTAAGCTTAAAGCAAAATTCCGATAGTTGGGGAGTGGGAATCGGGAGAAATAAGATGTTAAAATATTGGCTTTGAATTTAAGCTACACCCACATTTTATGACTTAAAAATTTGAATAAAAAGTCCGGCTTAAATTCGAAGTAATACGATAAATACTGCACTACAGCTCTACAATGATTTTTAAATGGTTACAGTCTGGTAAAATGCATTAAAACAAAAACATGAAGATACAGCTTTTTTCTTTTAACCCATTGAGATTCATTGATGTGCATATGTTATGTCCAAACACCGAAATTGCACAGTGACCAAAGAAAACAGCCACAACGCATTGTATCCAGTTTCAAATGACCAAACATGATGCTCAACATTATTTTACTTCTTGACCACCATGAGGGAACCACAATGCATTGTGGGCAACTCCACCAAAATCAATACATATTCTGAGCATTTTAAAATGACCACAGATTTTCTGAAACAGATTAGGACATGTGTTTAGTAGTACCTAGTATGTTTGTAGTAGTATGCCATGGAAAGCATCAGGGGACTCCTCTGGGTCCCAACAAGTTTTCATCATGTGCTACTGCCTTGGCCACTACATACATTCTTGTAGCACTAATAAGTGTAAGTATGGATATCAAGAAGTTCTGTGCAATTCGAAATATCATAGTAATAGTGCCTGTACAAATAAATGAACAGTATTTATAGAACTAAGAATAAACAGAAAAAAATGTTTATGGGAGGAGCTTTTCAAACAATGTCTATTTACAATAGTATGCCATGGAAAGCATCAGGGGACTCCTCTGGGTTCCAACAAGTTTTCATCATGTGCTACTGCCTTGGCCACTACATACGTTATTGTAACACTAATAAGTGTAAGTATGGATATCAAGAAGTTCTGGGCAATTCAAAATATCATAGTAATAGTGCCTGTACAAATAAATGAACAGTATCTATAGAACTAAGAATAAACAGAATAAAATGTTTATGGGAGGAGCTTTTCAAACAATGTCTATTTACAAAATTATTTTAATTTACAATTTTTAATTTAATAAAAGAATGAGAAACAATTCTTCCTTTATTTATCCACAATCTTCTTGAGTTTAATTATATAAATTTGTTAGGATGTTATTTGTTATTGGATCTTCCTTTGTAATCAGTTAATAGATTTTTAAGAACTGAATTATAAGAGTTTATGTAATTATTTCTAGATGTACTTATTTTAAAATAGGGGAGACTAGGTTGAATACATATTTATCCACTTTTTATAGAAAAGAAGTGGAAAAAATAAGCAATTTTATCACTTAAATTTATCTGTAGCTGCATATGCAGAAGCAACCATTTTTCGTGTTATTTTTGGAACTATGTAGAATGGGAATAATATGATATTCTAAAACTTCCTGTACTGAACTCCAAGAAGTCCAGATTATTTAAAGAAATGAATTGAAAGCCCAGATTATATAAATTATAAAAGTGCTACTACATTAATTCATTTTCAGAAATCAAATATTAAAGGATAGCCTTTGATTCAAATGTAAATCTTAGCTGATAAACTATATGAAAACAAGCATTTTTTAACTGTTTTAATAAAATTCATGTTCTTTATTAGATATTAGAGAATATAAAATCAATAGCCACAATGCATAGCTGCCAGTTCAAAACGACCTAACCCAATGCTAGATTGCGTTCGTGTCGAAATCTTTTAAACTTTAATTTCATTTCATTTCATTCATAAAAATGATAAAATTTCATTTTTGAAAGACTTTATTTATGATTTAAAAAATAAAAATATTGTAAAAATACATATAATTAATGTACTGTGTCCAAATGTCCAAAATGTTGCTCCCTTTTTGTGAATTAGTTGCTATCGCCAATACACCACTAAATGGTCAAAATTCTGTTACCAGTAGTGGAATTCCGCTACTATTAGTAACACGGAGTATACTTTTTTGTTGTTTTACCCCCTTTCCAATCACTGATAAGGGATGGGACCAATTCCAACCACGAGCTGCACCCACACCTGTGGAGGAGGACCAGATGGTGAAGGACAGGGATTGCAGGCCAGGCCAAGAACCCCAAAAAAACTTTTCAAGAGATTCCGTGACATACAGAAGGAGCGGGATGTGAACTCAGGTCCCCATGTGGCACATCAATATAACCTTACACAGAGCCCGATCTGTTTCAGAATGGTCTGTAGCATTTCAAAATGTTCAAAATGTATTGGTTTTGGTGGAGTTGCTCGCCATGCATTGTGGTTATCTCATGATGGCTAAAAAGTAATAAGAATAATAATAAGTAAAAGATTGCTATAAAGTAAAACAATGTTGAGCATCAGTGTTTGATTGTTTAGAACTGGCCACAATACATTGTGGTTTTTTTTGGTCATTGAGCGATTTTGGTGTTTGGGTGTAACACATACACATCATGGAAGTGGAACAAAAAATGATAAAAAAAAAAAAAAAAGCTTAAAACTCAATCCAGATTTAATCAGTGAAGGTATTATGGATTGATTGTTTTGCATTTATTTGTTGAAAATATGTACCTCTTGATGGGTCCTAAATTTTTCGATTGCCGAAATTTGTTTTTAAATTATGTTTTACAGATAGACAATTTGAATAGATTTTTATTAGTATAATTTGGATTATCTTTTATTCAATCTTATTGATTCTGCATTCTATTCTATTTTATTAATCTTATTTCAGTTTTAGGATAGGATAATTTTATTTTTGAAATTTTAAGTGAAGCATGAAATTTTCATATAGTGAGCTCTAAAATTTGAAAAACAAAAAATATTGTAGATAATATAAAAATATTGCTTAATTCTGTTAAAATGAACAATATTGTTACTTATTTGTTCATTTATTTCTTTATTTTTACCGATAATTAAGTAAAATATGAGAAAATCCTAATATAAACAACCTCATGCAATAAAAAGAGGTGTACTTTTGTTTTATGGCAGCCAGGTGTTTCGCAGGAAATTGTGGCCAAGCCTACTTTACTGCACTGCATATGGTATTGGGTTTAGAATGTCAACAAAACATCTGTAGACCAATTAAAGTAGAAAATGTTATAATTGTTTGTATGAGAGTGGAAGAAATAAAATTCAAAAAAATTTTTAAAACGTTAGAATGAAAATACAAAACATAATAAATTGTAAAAATTTCAATGAAAATTAAGCAAGATTTTATTCAGGCAATAAAAAGGTGTATACTTTTGTTTTATGGCAGCCAGGTGTTTTGCAGGAAATTGTGGCCAAGCCTACTTTACTGCACTGCATATGGTATTGGGTTTAGAATGTCAACAAAACATCTGTAGACCAATTAAAGTAGAAAATGTTATAATTGTTTGTATGAGAGTGGAAGAAATAAAATTCAAAAAAATTTTTAAAACAATGAAAATACAAAACATAATAAATTGTAAAAATTTCAATGAAAATTAAGCAAGATTTTACAATATGAATTTTTTGCATGTTAATTGGGTTTAATTTGAAATATATTGCAGACTTCAACAAGTTAAACAGGTACAAATTATAATAATGAAGCTTTCTGTTACACTTTGTTTACTTGGTTTAAATAGTTCTTGAGTTTTTTCAAATATGATGTATTAAAAAAATCAAAAATATGAGCAATAATTGCAAAAATAAATATTTACCATTCACTTCTCTCTTCACTACATCATCAGAATCAAAATGAAGTTCTCTCAGATATTCTTTAAATTTTGGGAACAGATGAAAATCTGATGGACCCAGGTTGGGATTGTATGGTGGATGATTTACAACAGTGAAACCAAGACACTGAATCCCTCAGTGAAGTTCTCTCAGATATTCTTTAAATTTTGGGAACAGATGAAAATTGATGGAGCCAGGTTGGGATTGTATGGTGGATGATTTACAACAGTGAAACCAAGACACTGAATCCCTCCAGTTGTCATTTGGATGAACTCTTCACATTCATACTTTCAGTTTTCTGAGAGTCACACAGTGCTTTTCAGAATTTATGGAAGTGGCAGTAGGCATGAATTCCACATGCATCACATGTTTTTACTATCCTAGAAGACTATGAGTATGAGTTTGCTGATGATAGTCTTGAACTTTTTTGGCAAAAGAGATCCTTTGTGATGGAACTCTATGGATATTCTCTTGCTTTTGGGTCAAAATGGTATTCCCAGCTTTCTTCTTCTGTGACAATATTGTTTAAGAATCGATCACCTTCACATTTATAGTGCAGAAGCAATTGTTGACTAATGTCCAATCTCCTGTTTCATGTGAGGAATAAGCATTCAAGACATTCATCATGCACAAAATTTTCAGAATCCCAGTTCAGCAATTGTCACCTGTAGATGTTCCCATGATATGCCATAATTGACTAATAACTGTTCCTGCATTATGCTGATGATTCCTTCTAATGAGTTCCTCAACATGATTCCAATGAGCTTCTTCAGTTGCATTATGCAGCCTTTCACTCTGTTCTTTGACACACAAGTTGAGTTGCAGCATTGTATTCTTCATTATGAGCATGAACAGCCCAATATCACACAATACTGATATTTACACATTCATCACCATAAATAATCTTTCTTCAATGAATGTCAACTGGTTTGTATTTTCTGCAGTTAGAAACTCTATTACTGCATGCTGCTTCAGACACATTGACATAATGTTGTTACATGCTTCTCTGTTTCTGGCTATAATTCAGAGTTCTCTAGCAGCAGAGATCTGAAGCTTACATCAGTGAAGTAGGAAAATGTAATGAAATGAATGCATGATAGTTTACTCCAACATATATTTAGAAAAAAACAAAAAATAAGGAGGCATTACTTTTCAAGCACTATAAGCAGTAATAAAAATTTATTCTAAAAAGAAGAAACATTTTCAATCCAATTCAATTCAAACAATTTCAATTGGATCTTCTTCAGCTGAAGAGGATCCAATATGGATCGAAAATGTTTCTTCTTTTTAGAATAAAATTTTATTGCTGCTTATAGGTGCTTATATTTAATATTTCTTGTGTTAGAAGCAGAGTTTAAGTTAAAAAAACATAGGCATTACTTTTCAGCTTGCCTTTGTAATATATAAATATATTATACAGGGTGAAGAAAAACTTCTTCCTAAAATTAGTGTATTGATATATTAAAAATGTTTTTTGTTATATTAAAATCTGTTTTATTTATGCTTGACTGCTATTTGTGCTGTTAAATTATTTGAACTTTTGCTGATTGGAGATACGCAGTTTCTCTTTTTTAAATTAAATTAAATTTAAAAAATTTGTTTAAATTTAAATTAATTGTTAATTGGGTTATTAATTAAATTTGTTAATTGGGTCATTGAAACAAGTCAAAAATATCTAATGAACATACAGTCTAAATGGCACCATTTTCAAGTTAGGACCCTTTAAAGCTAGCCAATCACCATCAAGTATGCAAAGTGTTATGATGCATCATGTTGCCATGCTCACATCACATTTCATTGCTGGTCTTCTTACTCACTACCGTTATTCAAAGACTGCTCTCTGCAGGTTCCATGTGATGTACCATCTTTCCCCATTGACTTAGTCTGGATAGTAAAAATGCTAGCACACCCAGCTTTTAATTTAAAAGTCTGGGTTCTATACTTGCCAATGTTTGGGCGAGTGTTTGAACTTTCTCATTGATCCTTACATTTTTCCTAATCAACTTAATGGGCAACATACTTTGTTTTTCTTCAAGAGATTTTGCCTGAAATTTTGGATGATATTCCTCTTAGAATATGAAAAAAAATTACCTTTCAACATGATGGCACTCCTCCCCACTACTCACTAGCTGTTTGAAATCATTTATCCATTACTTTCAGACAGAGATGGATTGAGTGCGATGGACCAAGAGTGTGTCCTCTGAGGTTGCAAGATCTCATACCTTTGGATTTTTGCTTTTGGGGTTATATGAAGGAACTAGGGAACATTTGATACCCTAGAGAAGTTAACAAGATGCATTTTCAAGGCAGCAGAAACCATATGCAATAATCCCTGGGATTTTTGAAAGAACTCAGAATTCTTTCTTCCAACACTGTCAATTCTGTCTTGATATTGGAGGACGAAACTTTGAACAATTTTTAAAAAACATTTTTTTTGTAATTTACAAAAACTGTAATGAAAGGTTAATTGTCTTGTCTTGTAAAATTTGTAATGAGGATTAAAGATTTCATCCATGCTGAACTTTTATTTTATTTCAAAACATTTACTATGGAATGAAATAAGAACTGTCTCTTGTGATTTGCCATTTTTAAAAAGAAAATGTGCATAGAATTATTTTTTTCTTTATATATGCTACTTAATTAATTGATTCACTCTTATTATTTTTATTATTGTTGTTGTTACTGTAGTAGTTCTTTTATTGCTGATGCTGTTTTCCTGTTGCAATCACAGGAAGCAAAACTCAATGAAAGTGATAAACTCACAGAGAGAGAGCAACAGTAAAAACTGAAAGTATTGCAATACTTGCCAAACCAGAATTTGAACCCACTTTTTAAATTAGAAGCCAGATGTGCTAACATCTTTACTATCCAGACTAATTCAATAGAAAAAGTCAGTATGCCACATGGAAACTGCAGAGAGCAGACATTTTAAACAGTAGTGAGTAAGAAGGCAAGCAACACAATGCAATGTCATGATGCTTTGCATACTCGATGGTGATTGGCTAGCTTTAAAGGGTCCTAACTCAAAATTAGTACCATTTAGATCATATGTTCATTAGACATTTTCATCTTGTTTTGATTCCCCTATAAATACACAAAATTTTATGACAAAGATTTTCTTCACTGTGTGTGTGTATTGAATATCTAACATTCAGTATGATTCACTATCAATCATTTTTATAGCCTTGATTTTATATTTTTTGGAGGGTCTCAATAATATATACATATTTTATTCAAATTGAATAATAATTAAGCAAAATATTATACTTGAAAATGTGAATAGCTTTTTTTATTATTAATTTGGTAATACTAATCCCATATGAATCATTTTCAGTATGTTTGAAATTGATAATTTTGAATTTTTGAAAATTTTTCATAGGCATTCACTGCCTATGATGTGGTTTACATGTTGAAGAAATGAAATAAAATAGCAGATTAAAAAAATTAATCTTGATTTTATTAATCCAGCTTTTGCAAATTGTTTTTTTTTTTTTTTTCATTTATTAATTGATAGTACCACAAAAGTTTTTGATGTAATTGATATTATTAATTGATAGTACCACAAAAGTTTTTATTCCTAAATTTTTTATAATTGCCAAAATATTTTTTTAATCTATTTTTATAAACATTGTTTTTAAATGGAACCACTTGATATCATTTAGATTTTTTTATCCCATCCTATTGATTTTTTATTCTAATATATCAGATTCCAGATTTTGGGATGAGATAAATGATATTTCTGAAATTTTAAGTAAAAATTGAATTTTCGTATGATGAGCTATAAAATGCTTAAAAATGAAAAAAATATTGTAGGTAATAAGGAAATATTTGGTTATTTTAACAAATAAACAAAAATATATCTTAATCATTCATTTTTTGTTTCATTTTCACCAATATTTAAGAGAAAAATGTAAAATATAAAACAAACACCCTGTGTTCATTTAAATGGATATGACGCTTATTATTTTACTGCAACCACTCATTTCATGGGAAATTACAGCTAAGTCTACTTTACCCTGTAATGTAATATTGATTAGATTGTTACAATAAATCAGTTGCAATAGAATTAGAGCAACATAAAGAATGTTATACCTGTTTATATATGAGATGAGACCCTTTTCATATATATTAGAATTTTCTGATATAAATTAGAAAATTTATAAAAAAATACAGTTAAAAATTATACAAATGAAGTAAGAACAAGATAGTAAATATAAAATATTAATAAAAATGACAATATTTCATTGAATTTATATAATCTTTTTAATAATTATATGATGTAACTTCATTCAACAAAAATTATATAGCTCTTGTTTTTTATAAATAATTTCTGAAAATTTTGACTGGATTTCTTCATTCATGGATTGTTCAGTTCACTATCTAAAAATATCAATTATTTCATTGGATAGTTAAGATTTCATATAAAAAAAATGTGTTTTCTGTTATTCTCGTATACAGAAAGAGAAGATATATATGAAATAAATAAAATTTCAAAAAATGCTTATACTGTTAGAGAGAAAAAATGCAATAAACTGTGAAAATTTTCAAAATATTTCAACAAAAATTAAGCACTATTTCACAATTTTAATTTTTTGCATATTTATTAGGTCTAATTTTAAAAAACACTTAGCTCTAAAAGGGTTGATAAAAATGGTCAGCTGATTGATTCACAGGATGGTCTGTGACAAGGAAAAACAGAAATTATGCATGAAGTTTATTCACTGGGAAAAAACTGGGAGTTGTGTAAAAATTTTTTTGATCAGAAAATTAAGAAATATGATACTAGTTTACATCATAATTTGAAATTTAATAAATTTTGAGAAAGCAAGATGTTAGCAATTCTATTATGTTTTTTTATTTAAATTTTAAAACATCAATACATTTGTAGTTAATAGCAATTTTTATATTACACAAACCACTGTTAAAGCCACACATACTATTAGCTGTTTATGTAGACTTTAAAATGGACTATTTTCTCAGTAGAAATATACATACTCTTTCTACTCCATCCAAAGAAGACTCGTGAGTATAGTATGTAGAAAAAGGGGGACAGTGTGCTGGAGAGATAAGGAGGAGGTTTGCCCTAGGAAGAATTGCAATGACCAGTTTATCCAAGATAATTTTACTATTACATTGCCAATATAAGATAAAAATTATATTTAACAGCACTATAGCAGGAAAAATATACATAATAATAAAAACACAGTAAACTTAGAAGCACTTTCGATTTAAAATAGATAAATCCTCGTCAGCTACAATGAATATCAGAAGAACATATTGCGTACATTATGTTATAATATGTTTAATTAGTGCAATTGTACTTAAAGTTGTTTATTTATCTTAGGTTACTATAGTAACTGTTATCTTTAAATATTTGAAAGAAAGTTCTAAGAATTGTATAGAACGCAATATGTTCTTCTGATATTCGTTGTAGCTGACGAGGATTTATCTATATTAAATCGAAAGCGCTTCTAAGTTTACTGTGTTTTTATTATTATGTATATTTTTCCTGCCATAGTGCTGTTAAATATAATTTTTATCTTATATTGGCAATGTAATAGTAAAATTATCTTGGATAAACTGGTCATTGCAATTCTTCCTAGGGCAAACCTCCTCCTTATCTCTAAAAGATATTTATTGTCAACCAAGATAAGAATAGTAAGGGCAATGGTCTTCCCTGTGGTAATGTATGGTTGGACTGACAAGTCTTAAGTGTGACCCTACGCTACCACATAATACCATGGCAGCATAAGTAAGAATAGGTCTCACAACCATGATATAAATCCAGAACAACAGCCCTGGCCTAAGACCCCAAATCTTACCCAAGATACCCCTGCAAGCCCAAAGAGCCCTACAGGCTTTCCTAAACTCTACGTGTGGCTTCCAAGTCAGACCTTGTCAAGCAAAACGCCAAAAGTATTTGACCTGGGTCGAAAACTGCAACCTTTTACCAAAGAAGGTCAGCTCAGTTAACTCTACCAACTGTTTTCTTCGAGTAAAAGGCACAATAACAGTCTTGGCCGGATTAACAGACAATCCAACCCTATTACACCAGTAAGAAACTGTATTAAGAGTTGTCTGAAAGACTTCAGAAACAGTCCTAGGAAACCTCCCCACCACAATGATGGATATGTCATCAGCATATCCATTACTTTGTTAACATTTATGCATTTTCTTACATTGATGAAAGTGATTAAATGCCTACACTGGTGAATGCTTTTAATCAATTATATACACTTCTAAATACGACCTTTGAGTTATTGTTCTAGTAATATAAATGATATAGTTCATGTTTATCGTTAAATTTTACATAATAAATTCACTAGTTGTCGTTTATGACCTTAAAAGCAATAGTTTATACAGAAACTAATTCAAAAACGGAAAATCTTATATATCTAATGAACGATTTTGTAGCCTTAATTAAACGCCAATAAACGTGTTCTATTCCTCCATTAAATTTTAAATAATTACTTATTAGACGGAAACAGTTAATAACATTTATAATATTCCAAACATCCACTCTTATTCTTATATAATTTGTCACTTCCGTTTTCATATTATTTCCTGTAATATAACTTTATGGCGTCGAAGAAACATAATTTCTTATCTTTTATGCTTTAAGGAATCTGTTGTAGCAAAACGACAATTACTTGCTACAACAAATCTCTTAAAACATTATTCAGCTGCTAGAAGAATACGGCAAAACTCTTATGAGCGAGCTGTTTTGTCAGTAACATCATCGTCTTTCTCTCCTCTATCAACACTGCCCATCCCCTTAGAACAGGAATAGTCCATTTCTTCCCTGCAGCTCTACAGCCACTTTCCAGACTTTATAATCCAAGTACTTCCACTGCTTCCTGCCCCTAACCGCTATGCACAAAACTTTTTGCAATATACTGTAACTGTTTATAGTAATGCTGAAGTCCCTGTATATTTTGACCTTATCATCTTTCTTGGGTACTACCAGAGCCAGATTAACATAAATAACAACAACATTAATTAGTATATGCTACGGGCTCCATGCCAATAAATATGTACATTTATAAAATGCACACAAAAAAACAAAGCTCTAAACAGGAAAGTATTTATCCTGTTTAGAGCTTTGTTTTTTTGTGTGCATTTTGTGAGTGTAACAGGATGGTTTTAAAGTTCTTATGTACATTTATTTTTGGTAATCTTCTAATATGAACATTAAACCAATGATCTTGTGATTTATGTCATATTTAGTGCCTTTTCATTTGGTATCATGAAATTATGAGAGAAAGAACATAAGAGGGAGACTTAGTGTGACTCTGAGCATAAACTTCTGCATGAAATGGATACATCCGATATCATCAACAAATTTGCTCATGCTAAATGTAGAAAAAATAATATTTAAATAATAATGTTGTGTTGTTACTTTTGATGATAATAATTATTATGCAAATTAAAAATGTATATCTTCAAATATATTTCTGTTGTTTTATTGTTTTTTTTAATATAGGGCCCCTTTCTTAACATATGCTACAGGCCTTGCACTAGCTTAATCCAGCCCTGGGTACTACTACAATAGGCATAGCCCATCTGCAATACTTGATTTTGCATAGGATGCCTGCATCAACAACTCGGTTTAATTCCTGTTTTACTGCTGCCTTTAAAGCAAAAGGGATAGGTCAAGCCTTCACAAAAATTGGGTTAATACTTTCTTTAATTCTTATTTTCTCCTCAACGTCTGTTATTGGTTTGTCATTTCCTTTAAATATGAATGGGTACATAAAAACTAATTAACACTGCTTAAACTCAGGTAATTAAGAAAGTCAACTGACGTCTGTTATTGGTTTGTCATTTCCTTTAAAAATGGGTACATAAAATGGGTGAATGGGTACATAAAAACTAATTAACACTGCTTAAACTCAGGTAATTAAGAAAGTCAACCAAAAGCACTGTAAGCAGCTGAGAAGTTAGAAAATTTGATTGATTTCTAACTTCTCAGCTGCTTACAGTGCTTTTAGTTGACTTTCTTATGTATGGGTATTTATTAAGTAACCTCTTTAACCATGAGATCTTCCTCTAGGCTGATGGTGCAGACTGGGTTCTTTTCTGCTACCTGGACTATGGTGAGCCAATCCAATTTGATCTTGCTTAACCAGTTTCTTCCAAGGAGTGATGATTTGTCTTCATCAATGACATTTTTAACTTGGTTTCCTGATTTTGATACTAAACATTGACAATGGCTTCACCTCTGCCTGCAAAGCGGTGGCCTCCATAGATGCAAAAAATAACTGAAGTTTCAGTAAGGAGTATGTGTGATAATCATTTATCATAATCCAATCCTGACATTGCCATGGAATTTGATCCATTATCCACTTCAAATATTATAGGAACATTGTTTATCAGCAAGGTGATCTTATATGGTGTATTTCCCTTCATTAGTTGTGACATTCTAAAGGTGTATAGTTCAAGCTAATGAGAGGCATCTTGGGAGAATTCATCTTCCAAATATTAAGTGTCTTTTGGTATGACTTGCTTGGGGCCTTTGGCTATAGGAAATTTTCCTTGCAAGCATGCTACGGAAATGTGGCCAATTTTGCCGCACTTCCTACATCCTGACTTTTTGTGCTTGCAATCACTTGCATAGTGAGCTGCTTTACATTGATAGCACTGAATGTTGCCAGAATAATGGTTCTCTGAATTTCCTTTCTTCACATAGTCTCTCTGTACATATTTCTTTGCCCTTAATTTGTTTAAAACTACCTCTGTGGTTGCCTGCTTAACTTGATTGTGTTTCTTTCAGCAGACTCTATTCCTACTGCTATTTGCCCAGCCTTCTCATAAGAGTGATCTTTCTCTCCCAATAATCTGCACTGTAAAAACTCATTGCACAATTCACAGACTAATCTGTCTTGCAAAGCCTGATCTGGGAAATTTCCAAAATCACACGTTCCAGCTAGCTGTTTTAGTTCAATCAAATAACCCAGAATTGACTCTGTTTCCTTTTGGTTCTTACTATAGAACTTGAAATGTTCCACTATGCACAATGGTTGCAGTTTAAAATGAGTTTGCAGTAAGATAACTAGCTCAGAACAAGGCTTTGTGCTGGGTAAGGCAGGTGCTATCAGGCTTTTTAGGACTTGATATGTGGCTGCACCTATGCTCGTTATTCACTAACCTTTTTATCCTCTGATACAGCATTAGTTAGTAACTCTTCCAGTCATACCAAATAACAATCAATGTCCTCTTTTCCTTCTTTAAAGGGGCCAACCTGACTGATCATTGCCATCTTCCTTTCTGTATCTTTGAATGGTAGACATGGTAAGTTCATTTGTTCTAGAACAGCATATCTTCACGATAAATTTAGGTGATTTTGATCCTCATCACCAGTGTAATATCTCAGTGAATGAATAAAGTTGAAACTATAATATTAAAACATTTACTTTATTGTAGCACACATGGTGACCTTAGGGTGACCTATATCTAGTCATCCCATACATGAAAACTAACTGACGTCCTCCTGGTAGGAAAAGGGTAGATGTTTGCAATAGCTATATTTCTTATGTGATAGTGACATCAAGATATCGCATGCATATTTTTTCATTCTTAAATGTAATAAATAATGTCTGTAACTAATCTAATTCTAGAAGTTTGGTGGTGCAATAATTCAATTATAACAAGTCTCATGCTTTAAATAATCAAATTTTATTATATATGCTTAAATTTAAAGCAATCTATCATGTTTTAAAGATGTGGGAGAGATATAATTAGGGATTTAGACCTGTATTGATGCATTATTATTATGTGACATCTCTTGATCCAGCAAGATGCTAATCCAGCAATACTCTGGAACATTGAGGTTTAACCAGTATATATCATCACCCATCAATTCATTATAAATAAGAAAAGTTAATATCTATTAAATGTAAGAAAATCAACTTTTAACAATCAAAAGTTTCTTATAATTTAATATAAAAATTCCTTGCTATAGATTTACTAAAATCTCTTTGTGAAAAAACTAATGAATATGTCTTGTACATCAGAAATTTTATTGCAGGGTCACTCTATTTAAAAATATATATATGTTATCAATTGAAATCTTATTTTCTAATATAGACAGAATAATTGATAGTTTTGATAATAACAGTTATTGTCTTTTGATAGTTTTATTAATAAGTAGATTTTGTACAATTGAATAAAGTTTATTTTGATAAGAGAATTTTGTATTATTTTTTAATTTTTAATTAAGTATATTATATAATTTACTGTTTTATTTTTTTTAGAGTTTCCTTGCCAGAAATTTCTATACTATGAAATACATGGCACTTGTTATGGCATTTTGTATCAATTTCATTCTATTATTTTATAAGGTAAATGTATAGAATACATCATTACTTATATAATTTTAATAGTGGAGGAATTTTTAACAAATTTTAATAAATTTAATCCCTAACTAGGTAACTAGTGCTGAAGTTGATGATAGTGAGGAAGAAAATGGTGAAGATGAAGAAAATGGTGATATTTTAGGCAATTTTACTGATGAAGTGGATGATGGTGGAATTTTAGGAGATGATGATGATGAGGACTTAGAAGAATGGGTAGTAATAGAGGAGAAAGTATTTTATTTAGAACCAGTTTTGCGAATGCTGGCATTATTACATTCCTTTGTTTCATTTTGTATGTTAATTGCATATTATAATTTAAAAGTAAGTCAATTATTTCATTGTTTTTATTATTTATTACAAATAAGTAATTAATAGATTCACATATATAAATACAAGTTCTCTTTAATAGGATATAAATTATTTACTAAACACAATTTATACATTAAAAGTATATATATTGAAGAATATTTTTTATTATATACAGTCATCATCAGTTCACATAAACAAAATACAGAACAAATTTTTAATTTTAAAACAATTGAATTGAATGTATATTTAAAAAAATATACTTCATATAGTCCATCATAAATTCGTCAGAAATAAAAGTACTAGTTTGAGGTCTGTTCAAAAAGTTCCTGAACTTTATGTATTACAAAAAAAATACTTATTAAACATTCAGTCAGACTGCACTAAATACAAATTACAAGCAAAACTACACAAGAGCCCTTTAGCAGTCAAAAGATTTTTATCAGTAACATTTTCTGCGCTCTTGGCGTCTTCCTCAGCTGTTACAATCTAACTAACCCTGCTTTACATGAGCAGGAGACCTAACATATAAAAACAAACAAACACGGTAAAGATTTAAAAGGCCGGTGTACATCTGGATGCGCTCTTCTTAGCTCCTCCTGACAGCTAAGCAATACATTTGTTATGTGACTCCACCTCCAGATTACATTACATATAGAACAACAATTTTTACACAATTTTTTTGACAATTTTTTTATAAAAATGTCATCTTTATGATATAAAGTATTAAGAAACCGTTAAAAGATAAGAAAAATAAAAAAATAAATAAATAAATAAATAAAAGTAAAAAAATAAATATATAAAAACGATATATTACAGGCAAAATTATACATTAACTGCCCTAGTAGTAGTAGTAGTAGTAGTAGTAGTAGTTTTTTTTTTTTATTTTTAAACAAACTTAAATGGATTTTTGATTCAAGTAGAACCCATTGTTAGATAACACAAATTTTAAAATAAGACCACAATGTGCTTTTTCTATTGAGTAGACACCAATATATTAAGTGTGGGACATTTTTCTAGGAAACACTGTATATAAAGCAGACACAATATAGAATGAAATAGTTGTCGCAAAAATTAAGATAAATCCAAAGAATAATCATAACAATATCAATTTGCTAAATTTTGCTCAAATGCTATATAGAAAATATGTATATCCTAGTTCTTAATAATTTTGAAAACAAACATTTTCCATTAAAATGCTTAGAACATGAATAACTTACCAGAAATGAATACTTAAAGCTCTTTTCCAATCTAAATTATCACAACAATTAATTGAAACATTTGATGCTTGCCAAGTCAGAGTTCCAGCCAATAATGCAAAAATTTTCAATCTTGTAACATTGATATAGTTATCAGACTATTAATAAAATAAATGTAAAGTTACAAAAAAATATTTTAAGATCATCAAATTAAAAAATAAAACATTAAAAATTAAAAGAATTAATAAATATAGAAATAAAAATACAACTAAATTTATTTAAAATTAAACCATCAGGATCTATTCATTTCATAGAACATAAAAATGGTCAGTACTTTACAGGATTAGAGTACAAATTTTAATCAATAAAAACATTTTCAATCTATCATTAGATCATTAGAAAATTATTTAATGATAGACTGAAAATGTTTTTATTGATTAAAATTTGATCTAATCCCTGTAGTGTTGACTTTTTGTTAAAAGAAATTTTTATCATCAATAATTTCAGTTCTATACTTTATACATGAAAATGGTTAAAGTGAAATCTACTTAGCATAATTAAATCATTTCTATGAATTTATTTTAAAAAATTCAGTGTGTCCAATTCAAACTTTCATTCCAATGAGTTGCAAAGAGCTAAGAAAGTTCCAGAAGCTGTTGCTAAAATAGCTCATAGACAACTTATTTTTATCTCATGTTTCAAGTGGACTCTGTTTTATGAATGTTTTCTTCGGCAGTCCAAAGAAATGAAAGATGCATTAAATATGGATTTATAAAAGATATTTCAATAATTCACAACATAATGTGATACAACTTAATTTTGATAGTATTTGTTATATCAAAATATATATATATTTTTTTTATCATGTATGATGATAATTTCCTATATGCTTATACTTTTAGTTGATTGATTCATATCTTATGACATAAGGCAAGTTATACTAAACAAGCTCTATAAATATTGTAAAAGATAACATTAAATTCATTAAAAGAAGTAGAATAACAATAAAATAAAAAGTATATATGATGTAAAATACGTATAGTTGTTAAAAAGGTAAAAAATCCGCAATAGTTAAAATCGTTACTAATAAGATTGTTTTTAGCTTAACAATCTTATTAGTAAGGAACTACCTTCAAACAATTAAAATATTGCAAATAATTGGTAGTAAAATAAGTGCATTTAGTTAAAATATGTTTTAAGTTATGGGCATGATTCCAACAATCACAAAAAACTCAGTCTTCATCCATTAAAAAATAACTATGGATAAGTTGACTGTACCTGATACAGAGCATTACAAAGATAACTTTCTCCTGTGCTTGTGATGACTGGAATTCCAATACTCCAATAATAATTTTGATTTTGTGAAGATTCTTGTTAACTTATATATCTCAAATACATTGCTATAAAAGCATAGCTTTTGTTTAATGAAGGCAGACTAAAATTCTAATATTATGCAAATTCATTAAAAATGAGTTGTAAACAATTATGCTTCTAATATCATATTTTTTATTGTTTATTTTTATTTACATTTGCTCTGGTGTGATAACTTTATTCCTCTTGAAACTTTTACTGAACTTTACTAAGGTCATCTGCTATTATTAAATAATTTTTGTTGTATTTTTTCAAAATTTTTTAATTAATATGCATATCATCATCATCATCATCATTATTATTATTATTATTATTATTATTATTATTATTAGTATCGTTGTATTTTTTCAAAATTTTTTAATTAATATGCATATCATCATTATTATTATCATTATTATTATCATTATTATTATTATCATTATTATTATCATTATTATTATTATCATTATTATCATTATCATTATCATTATCATTATTATTATTATTATTATTATTAGTAGTAGTAGTAGTAGTAGTAGTAGTAGTAGTAGTAGTAGTAGTAGCAGTAGTAGTAGTAGTAGTAGTAGTAGTAGTAGTAGTAGTAGTAGTAGTTTTAGTATTAGTAGTATTAGTAGTATTAGTAGTATTAGTAGTATTAGTAGTATTAGTAGTATTAGTATTAGTAGTAGTAGTATTAGTAGTAGTAGTATTAGTAGTAGTAGTATTAGTAGTAGTAGTATTAGTAGTAGTATTAGTAGTAGTATTAGTAGAAGACCTATACTGGCTTACTTGTTTGGAGTGATACAGTGTGGGGATTGCAATCGGTTACGTGTCTGATGGCCAAATTATAAATTAATATTTTATTTATTTAAGGACACATGAGTAAGGGCGCTCAGAAAAAAAAAGGTGTGAAATCAAATAACGGAGATAGTCACGTGATTTATTAATCGGATTTCCCCCTTGTTTTAATGATTACTAACATAATAATAATCTTAATTTAAAGAATTAAAAATTATTATTGCTGATGTAACAATGATCCGAATTTAACCATTCACAATTTTCTAAAAGGAATAATGGGATTGGTTACGTGACTTATCAATCGCAATTTTTTTTTACCCATCTGTTTAATGATTAAACTCGACTCATTATTACGTCAGTAACGAATAACAAATAATCTAATATTAAAAATTATTATCGCTAACGTAACAATGATCCGAATTTAATTATATTCAATTTTCGAAAAGACGTAAAATTGAATAACGGAAATGATCACGTGATTGACTTATTATTATTATTTTTTTTTTATTTTTTACATTTCTATTTAATGATTAAAACTGGTGTAAAATGCAAAAGAGCGTGTATTATTTAGATTTTTTATTTTTTTTTCGTTTCTTCTTTTGCAGTAAGGGAGGGTTTTATAAATAGATTTACAAAGCTTTGCAATATTCTATTTAAGTTAATAACGACATCAAATGATTAATGCGCTTGAATTATTTATTTAGATCTACTGTACTTGCAGCAAAAATCATATATAAGTCGGAATCGTACAATTTTCGTGTTAAATTATCAATTCGTGATCACGCGAAAATTTATTTATACACGTAACGTACGTATCGGAATACCGAATTTTTTCTTTTATGGCATTTTGAATTTTTAGGATAGCATTAAAAATAATTCGAAATGATAATAAATATGTATGCACGAAAATAAAAAGTAAAAATAAATTAAAAAAAAAAAATTATATTACGATTCATAAAATTTTTTTTTTTTTCGCGTGTAACAAATCAAACACAGCGTAAAACAAACTTAAAACATTCGCGTTTCAAACGTTTGACAGGAACCAATTCTTATCAATTTTTAAATGGAATTATATCTTTTTTTTTTTTTCTTCTTTTTTAATACTGTACATTTCGCATCAATTCCAATAATTCTTTTGTATTTTTATTTTAAAGATCAACTCGCATCAAATAAAAGACTATTATAGATTTGTTGTACACTGTCTAACGGTTTTTCATCGATTGAACTGGGGAAAAAAAAAAAAATAAAAAATAGATAATTTCGCCAAAACTCGGGCAAATGATCGAGGACGTAAATTGTTTGTATGATGTGGACCAGGCAAGATATGACTTTACTTTCTTTCTCTTTTTTTTTTTTTTTTTTTTCTCCTCAGCAGGTATCAAAATTTAATGAGATGTTTGGTGCGTAAGATGCTTAAGGTAGGTCAATATTTCAATCCAACAGAGATAGGGACCAATTTCGGAAAAGCGATAAAGATGCACGAAGAATCTCTATACGGGATTAAATTTGGCAGATGAGTCAATAAAGCGAGTTTGGTGAACAAAATATGTTTTTCCGCGTGTATATTGATTTAATGAAAAACGAAAGACGATTTTTATTTATTTATTTATTTATTTATTTACAGAATTTTTCAAAAAGAAAAAAATAAAAATTTGAGAAAATAGGAATACTTATCTAGTATCGAATTTATACAATTTTGAACAGGAGACTATTGTTTTCAGATGCACATCGAAATTTTATAAAAACAGATCTAGACAATACTTTTTACTGCTGGTAAATAATGTTACAACCACTTTAAAAAATAAAAATAAAAAATTCGAATGAATATAATCATAAAAAGTTTTTAAACTATCGCATTAAAAAGTTTCGTATGGACGCCATCTTGTAACAGTACCACGTGGGAGTATGAAAATTAATAGGCAAGTAAATTGATTAATATGGAACGGCTTTCTAAAATTTCAATCTTCGGTTCTTTCAATATTTTGCGAACGGATCGATAGATAGATTAAAAAAAAAAAAAAAAATGGCAAAAGTAAATAAATTACAATCGACCCTCCACATTCGCGGGAGTGAGGGGCACATGATCCCCGCAAAAGTGGAAAAACTGCAAATATCTCTAGTTTCCCCGAAACGTTAATTCTTAATATAGTGAAACCTTATATTGGACACATTTGGTTCCTTCAAAATGTGTTGAACTTAGAGAGGTGTACAACATAGAGAGATTCATAAAATCAAAATTTTTTATAAACATATTAAACACTAAATTTGCATGTCAATGCAAACCTTTATTCAAATCAAACTGAAAATCTTTATTATTTTAAATAGAACTCAAAAATATCAAATATACACTGCAGTCTATCAGTGCTTTCAACATAGGATTTATTTATTTGAAAAGAAGTCTGTAAGTAGAGTTTGCCTTTTTTATATTTAATTTACACTTCATCCAAACATTTTCAATTTTATTTTTTTTCTTATACCAAATAGAGTTTCAACAATGTCTTTATTATTAGAAAATGCTTAACGTTAAAATTCCTCTACATATTCCAAAACTGTTTCATGATCATTCCGTTCCTCTTCCAACAAAGTCTCTATATAAATTGAGCTGTATATAATATTTTCAATTAAATCACTGGCTATACAATTTTCATATTCACGATGGACAAGATCGCTGTCAAAATTTGTAAAATCTTCAGTTGATAGTTCTCAGGAAGAGCACTCAGTTCTTCTTCTAGGTCAAAGTTATTGACTTCTTGCATTCCTTTCTCAGTGAAATCTATAAGGAACCCAGTTTTTTAAAACATTTCTGAATAGTTAAATTGTGAAACTTCTTGTCGTGCAACATAAATCCATCTCACGGCATCCAGAACAGTAAATGATCACTAATCATAGCAACAGAAGAAACAGCACACAATTCTCAAAGAAAAAAAGTAAAATATAAATCAAATCAAAAGTAATCAATTATAGCCCAAATATTTTTTATTTTATTGCAATAAAATATTCTGGCCAAAACTAGCCAATTATAATCGAAATATTTTTAATTTTATTGTAATAAAATATTCTAGATATAATTTGGCTAGACTTGGTTTGATTTTTTTCAATGCTCAATGTTTGTATTTATTTGTTTATTCAATAAAGCGCTACTTAATAGTCTCGGAAAGACTTTTTAATAACGCGACTTATCGTACGATCTTAATTTTTATTCGCAAAAATAATAATAAAAAAAAATTCTCTTCGGATTTTATAAAAGTCGTAAAAAAATTATTTTAAGAGAGACGTATTAATATTGAATATAAAAATAACGAGAAAAATAATGAAATTATAATTGGTCATCTATTGTAAACGAGCAACTTAATGAGCATAACAAAATTAAGCAGTCACTTCAATATGTAATCAGACTGTAATTACTTATGTTTTCGCCTAAAGCGGTTTTCTGATTGCAATAAACATCACATGAGATTTAATGTTTATCGAAAATAAACAGTCGGATCACTTTTAAATGCATTTTTTTCCATCCGAAATTATCAGCAATTTTTGCTGCTCTCTATGGAACTTGTAGAATTTTATTATTATTTTTTTTTTACGCAAAATATATACAATTTTTAATATATTAAAAATTGTATATATTTAATATATTAAATATTTAATACATTTTTAATATATTAAAGGCTAGCATTTCTGCCATAATGCACTACCCACTCTACATGAAGGAAGGATTTACTTGGATGCACGACAGATTTCAAAATTTAATATATGGGAGAGATGAAAATGTGCAATAAGGATCCGACGATAGCAGTAAGGATAGTCCAGTTTATCTCCTCAATTGGAGAAAATTGAAATTCGTTGGCATCTTGTTACAAAACGAGATTTACTGTTTTACTAAGGTATTATAGGAAAATTGCTATTTTTTATTATTATTTATTTTTTTTTTTGCCGTGCACAGAAAGTAAACAAAAATATAATAATAATTCCCATTAAAAAATGATCTTTTTATACTTTTTTTTTTTGCTTAGATTCGTACATTCTTATAAACTACTATAACACTCCGCAAAATCTAATCCTTCATCCTCTAATCCTGATCGCAGTACAGAAAATTGAAAACGAAAACTGATAAAAATGCATGAATATCGATTTCACGAAGCATGAAATTCAATGTATTCACACGAAATAACAGGAAAAAAACCGAAATTTATATATATATATATATAATTCTTAGAGTAACGAATAATAATAATGTTGATATTCATTCACTGTTTATTCAATTATGTCATTCGTCCTTTAAAAATTTAAATTTTATGAATTTGTAAATTGAGACTGCTAAATAATAATTTATCAAACTATTTATTTATTTAATTCGATTATGTTTATAAAGTTCTACGTGTTTACAATTATATTCACTGTCGTGAGAACGACGTAAAATTATCAATAAAGTACGTATCACAGTTGTGATTTTGAATAGTTGAATATGTAAAACTCATTATCATATTTAAAATCATTCATAATGCCATTTTTCATTTTACCATTTCAGACTGGACAAACTTAATTACGTTTATTCGACGTGATAATTCACTTAATCAGCCGCTTAATTATTATATATTTTACTGATTATTATTAGAATCAGTTAGAGTGATGTTGCACAACGTGGGTCCTCCAACCGATTTTGTGCGACCTGTATTGTGTGTATCGTTATATTTACTCGGGTAGTATATGTTCACATAATTTTCCTGTCTAGATTTTTATCGAAGGATACGATCGCTGGGATACGTCAAAAAATTTTCCACCATTTTGAGTCTCCACAGAAGCATTATTCAAACAGAAAGACAGGAAAAAAAAAAAAAACATGAAAACAAAAACTTGCAAGGGAAATTTCGCTGAAACTAAATATGGAAATCCAGCTACACTATATTTAATATTTATTAATTGATCAGAAACTATTAGAGATCGAAGAAATTCGATCAGGAGTATTGAATGAACACCATGTCTGTATCATGCGAAGATGAAGACTTTATATGTGTATTTGATAGTTAACAATGTTAAATAAAACATTTTGTGCTATACAAAAATAAAAAAATATATAGTAATTTAGCTGTACAGTATTTTATTTTGAGATAGTAGAAATTATTAATGAAATTTTTGCGGTAAATCTTCTCTAAGTTGCGCATTACAGTATAGAAAAATACGATATTTTCGCAGTATAAAACGATAGAAAAAAAAAAAAAAAACTCGTTGCTACAAATGCCAGTCATAATTTAAAAAACAGCATTTTGGAAAAACTCGAATGGTCCAACAGAAAATTTTTCGTGAATCTACATTACTTCTAACGCATCAGTAACGTATTACAAAATGGCGGAACTTTCGATAAAGAATTTTTATCCGAAATAAAAATAAGGCCAAAATTCTATTTTCAATTATCGATTTAAAAAAAAAATTACTCTTTATATTAGCTAATAAAACGTTTTTATTACAGATTTACAATAAAATTCACATAATTTCTCCTATATCTCAAAAATATCAAACAAAAATCTCCCATTTTTCATGTCTTTACAATATGTTACAGACCGATTTTCTGAGTTAAAATTTGATCCGTGTTGCTATCTGAATTGTGATTCCCGCAACACAGATGAAAAATCGGCTGAAAACGATCAAAAAAAAAAAAAAAAAAATAAAATAATTATTTATTATATAATAATAATAAATAAATTTTAAAAAAAAAAAAAAAAAAAGATGTAAATTCGAATAATGGAAAGGATCGCATATGATCGATTAAAATCGATCCTACCAATTTTCTTTAAACTAATTATCACTAATAAATTTTTAATCAAACTGTAACAAGAATAGAAGAAAAATAATAATATTTTCCAAAACTTATTGCATAATTTAAAAAAAAAAAAATATATCGATACTTTGCAACATTCTGAAACATAAATAATGGAAGTTATCATTTATAACTGGAAAGATTTATCGAAAATAAAATTATTCCCGTAACGTTATTAGTTTTTCGTGTTCTCGAGAATAAATCAAGATAAATCAGCATTCTAAATTCTCTTTTGTGGTTCCTTTTGTCAAGGGATTTTGTTCTCAGCCGAGACAAAAATCTCGAATTTGGTAGAACAATAATTAATTACCTCTCTCATTACGCAATTCATCTCTTGTCGGAATTACCTCCATTCAAAAATATGTAATCCTTACGTTGCATAATGAACCTTAGAATTTTTCCTTCGCTTGCATTCGATTATACACTACTACTATTACTACTATAATAATAACAACATTTGTCAGCCTTTTTATATAGACATAAAATAAATTGCTATCATTATAGCAGCTTTCTAAAACTACAGTAAACTTTAACCTTTTCTATCTGATGTTATTGTAGGATTTTCTATAGAGACTAACGAGAAAGGATAGTTTTGAAATAAACAAAAAGGTGACTGAACAATTCTTTATTTTTCCTTCTTGAAACTTTATTCTCTACTTTCTATAACGATAAATTCGTTTAAAGTAGTTCTATTTATTTTTTTTTCTTCACGTAATGCATAAACGCATGAGAGAAAACAATCCCGAATTATTATTATTTTTTATTAATAATAATTAAAGTATATATAAATTTTATGAGGACATTTATTGTATATATATATTGAATTATAATAAACTGCAGCAATTTTTTTTTCTTAATAATGTTTTATTGCACTGAATATTATTAAACATCAGTGACTAAATTCTGCGAATATTGAATCATAAGCTGTCGACTGTGATTCAACGTAATTCGTGCTACAATATCAATATTAAAACATTCCAGTTACGACATTAACTGAGAAATATTTTAAATCCATGCCAGATAATTGTATATTCAGGTATAACATTAAAATAATAATAATAATAATAATAAATTCTAGTTGAATGATAGATATGATTGAAAGAAGGAAGAAAAATTAAAATAATAATAATAATAAATTCTAGTTGAATGATAGATATGATTGAAAGAAGGAAGAAAAAAAATTGAGAAAACATGCGAAGAGTCCATAAGAAATATATTAAGAACAATTCAGATGTTTGAATTCAAGATTTCATCAAGAAAGAATCTTTCAATCGACTTCAATGTCAGAAAGTCTCTCTGAACTTTAAACAGATGTCTTAGGTCACATTTTTTGTTATATTTTTTGCGTACAAATATTGGTAGTACTATTGTTATCACGAGAAAATCAAATTTCGTCTGAGAACATAACGTTGGCATATCCAGCAAGGCTAAGAGAACCAATTGTTTTCTTTTGCCCAATTGGTTCTCTTAACTTTTGTAAGTTACCAATGATTTTTCCTTGTGCGGAATTTTTGTTTCATTCCAACAATCTCGTTTTAAGTTTACTTACTAACACAGATTTTGATTCTTTCTATTCGTTTGTTAGTAAATCGTTATAAAGTTAGAAAAGAATTTGATTTTCGCAAGAACTCGAAAGTCTAGCGACAGACTAATAGAAATTTGTTTTTTTTTTTTTTTCCCCTTCCTGTATTGCCGTCCTCCTGACGTTTCAAAAGCATAGACTTCACTGAATGGTCACATTCGAATTTTTCTGCGACTGCAATACTTCTAGTAACGTTACAAATCTCGATATTGAACCCGAATAGTTACGTTCTTCCAAGATATTTTCATTACTTTTGTCATTTTCTATACATACCAACTCCAAAAACCATTAAAATTTTGTAACAACTATTAACTCAATCATCATCAAAACTACAAAACACATTACGCAACATGTCATCAAGCTTGAAAAATTTATAAATAAATATACTACTACTAAAAATATTCTTTAAATAATTAAAAAAAATCGAGTTCTCTTATCTTTTTATTATTTCAAAAGAAATAATAATAAAAAAAAAATTAGTTATTTGCCATAATTATTTTTACAACATAACAAAAGGATAATCAGAGGAAAAAAATATTTGCTTATTATCATATATAATTATCTGGCAATATATCTGTTTACAGAAACCAGTAAATGAATTATGTAAATTGGCTACTTGTTATAAAATATCATTAATTTAATGAAATCAAAATTAGTTACAAGTTTCTTCATAGTTAAGAGAAAATTAAATCATTCTTTAACAACTTGTGCAATAAATTTTCCTTCTTTTTCTTAAACAACAGATCGATAGATTGAATATAAAATCCACATGAAAATATAAATCCACTCAAAAACTTTTAAATTTTATAACCGTTTTGTTTATTTTACTGAAAGTTTCCGTTAAAATGCTTATAAAAACTTTGTTTTATAACTATAAATCCGATTTCTTTCTCTCGCTTTCATATATATACACGTACCATTCTTTTTTCTCGAAAACGCGATGAGATAAGAAGTAGGAGAAAAAATTTTGATTACCAAAGTATATCCGAAGAATCGAATGGGCATGAGAAGTAGGGGGAAAAATTTTGATTACCAAAGTATATCCGAAGAATCGAATGGGCATGATAAAAAAATTTTAGGCCCATCGGAAGTAATCTGAAGAATCGAATGGGCATGATAAAAATTTTGTGGGCTCATCGGAAGTAGGTAAAGGGTCAACTTTGAAATCTCCAATAGAAATCAATGCCGATTTTGGCATAATTGGATAGAACTGTAAAAAACAAACAACGCAAGGGATCAACGATGAAATCTCCAATGGAAACTAATGCCAATTTTGGCATAATTGGATAGAACTGTGAAAAACAAACAACTTTGGTTTTGAAAGTTTTTTAATATCATCTACGGATTGTGAGATATCACAAAAAGATGCTGCTACATGTACCGCCGATTGGACCCTTGAAGCAATAATAAAAGAAGAATCAGACAGAGAGCATCTGTGTACATTGCGGAACATTATTAGAGCAGCAAAGAGCAGTATTATGCAGATTTAAGGCCAATTCTGGTACTCCGACCGCAGGTGCGACAAGTCTTTCGCCATCACAGTTCCGCATGGAGCCATACTCAAGAGCAAGGGTTTCTAGACTTGTTTCAGCCCTTTATGAGCGCCATGGATGTACACAGATGCCCTCTCTCAGATTCTTCTTATTATTACTGCTTCAAGAGCCCAATTGGTGATACATGTGGCAGCATCTTTTTTTTTTGTGATATTTCACAAGCCGTAGATATTAAAAAACTTTCAAAACCAAAGTTGTTTGTTTTTTACAGTTCTATCCAATTATCCCAAAATCGGCATTGGTTTCTATTGGAGATTTTAAAGTTGACCCTTTGTGCCCCTTCATCCGATGGGCGCACAAAATTTTTATCACGCCCATTCGATTCTTCGGATATACAGTAATACCCCGACTTACGCGAACTCGAAGTTACGCGGTTCTTGATTTTTTCGTTTGGCAACATGCTGCTCGATATCTTGCTGTGATACGCATTGCACGCGAATTCTACGTGCACGATTACGCTTCTACGATCAACGAAAGTTAAGACTGTCTTCTTATATGTTTCCTAAACCCTTAAAAAAATCTCCAAACGAAGTAAATCTGATTCTCCTACACCTAGTAAGAAAAGGATTACGAGATCTTTGGAATGTAAACTTGACATTATCAAGGATTTTGATAACAGAACGAAAATTTGTGAATTGGCAAAGAAGTTTGAGCTACCGGAATCCATTAGTAAGAACAATCATAAAAGATAATGAAAGAATTCTCGATACGGTGAAAAATACTCAATCCTTGAACTCGAGCATAATTCGTAAACGTCATAGTATTATTGCTGAGATGGAAAAAATGCTGAAACTATGCTGTGATAATTAAGTAAAAGTGAATAATTTTTACGTAACTCATTTATTTTTTTAATATTTTGTATTAATATATATAAAGAACTGCAATTTTATTAAATATTTTTCTTCTAAACTAGTGTTTTTGTTAGTCCTTGGTCCCAATTAAACCAAATTCGTATGTATTTATATGCAAAGTTGTATCCCGACTTACGCGATTTTCGTCGGTCCCATCTATCGCGTAACTTCGGGATATTACTGTATTAAAAATACTTACTCGGCTATAACTCCGCGATTAGGGGTATTAATGTACTTTGGTAATCAAAAATTTTTCCCACTACTTCCTATCTCATCGCGTTTTCGAGAAAAAAGGATGCTACGGGTGCTAAGTATATTTAAATGCATCCGTAGGTGCACAAAACAGCCAATTTTGAGTATTCCCAAGTATTTTAACATATAGGCGTGATTTTCAATTATAGTAAGTGCGAAATCAATTTAATTAACGAGCGTTTTTTATAAAGTAGAACCAAAAAAAAAAAAAATGTTTTCGGGCAGATTAAAGTTCGGTATACACTTTTAAACTGAGAACAAAAAAAATTCCAGATATATATTTTTTTTTGTGCAGTTTAGCGTAATAAAAAATTGAACAACAGCTATACATTCATCCTAGCATTAATACTGTACTACAAAAATAATCATTGATAATTTATCATCATTATCCTGCATATAAATAAACTATTCAGGCTAAAATACTGTATTATATACACAAGAAAGGCACTATAATTGTAAAGTTATTATATTCCCATCCTTTTCTGCCAGAAATTCTGATGTTTAACCTGCTAAAAAAAAAAAAAACGTATTTTAATTACTTCCTATTGAATATTTTAAAAAAATTTTTATCTGATTGATGATACTTCCTTATTTCGTATATCGTAAACAAGGTAAAAATAATTGTTAGAAAGAATATAAATGTTAATAATTTGCCAAAAAACCAATAATATAGAAGTTTACAAAGACGTGATAAATATATGAGTAGCAAGATTAATTATATTCGGTCTTTTAATTTATCATATCTGCAAACAGAAGATCTTTCGTAAGAATCTGCAAACGAGATTCTTATTATTACTACATACTGAAAACTGTTTTCCACACTTTTAATTTTTAAGTTATAAGATGAATAAAATAAATGAATGCATTATAAAATATTCTATTATTATACAGTAGACCGAAACGATTAAATTTTCTTTTAATAATTTTAAAATAAATAAATAATTTTTGTAGTCATTTCGTAGTGGATTTTTTTGAATTGGGTTTGTCCGTTTGTTTGTCGGCACTTTACTCGCGTAATTATTTACCGATTTTGAATGAAATTGGCGTATGTTACCGAGACTCGCTAATCAATCGAGTTTATTGAAAACGATCGACATGATATCAATATTCCTGACGTAATAACAGAAAAGTTATTCGGATATTTTCGGGCAATATCTTGAGTAATTATTATTCGAATTAAGTGAAATTCATGTGTATTATTAGGGTATATCCAAGAATTGGATCTGTCAAAAATGATCAAAATCGGACCATCTTCGGATATTTTCGGGCAATATCTTGAGTAATTATTATTCGAATTAAATGAAATTCGTGTGTATTATTAGGGTATATCCAAGAATTGGATCTGTCAAAAATGATCAAAATCGGACCATTATTACGTCAATAATCAGCAAAAAAAATGTTCCGATTAAAAACGATTATTGTTGACGATCCGAATTTAATTGAATCATTTTCAATTTTTAAAAAGGTGTGAAATCGAATAACAGAGAAATCAAACAGTGTATTGGAATAATATATTAGTTCAACAATAAACTTCCTTTAAATGATTGATTGTTAATCTTATTATTATATTCGATTATTTATTAAAGATTAATTTATTTTTAATTATTGTTATCTTTTGATTATTTACTTATTTTTTCGTTAATTACAAACAATTTGAATAAATGTTCTATATAACTTTGGATTCTCTGAAAAGATTCTAAAATAATTGATAAACAAAAATTATTCAAAAAATATTAAAAAAGAATATTTTAGATATTTGTATTAAATTTTAAAATTTTCAGAAATGATTATTAGAATAATTATTTACATCATTGCATAATTTAATAACTATTAATATTATAATTTAGATTAATTATTATCCAAAGACATTTAAATATCAATTTTTTGATTTATACTTAATTAAATTTGTTTATTGTATAGTATTTCGGATAATATTTTCCTTGACAATACAATTTTAACTCGGCTGATAATGAAAATGTATTTTAAGTTCTTATTTTAGTGCTAAATATTCATATTCTGATAAATAATTCAGATAAATTCAAATCTGTAAGTAAATGAGATGAATACAAGTATTGGAAATAGTGAATGCAAAACCAAATTCAAGCAAATTCATTTCCTAGCCATTCTGTCCAATGGAAGATATCAATTCTAGAACCTTTCAGAAGTTGTTGGATTGTTATTTGCATTGTGATTTAGGCATCACCATAAAGATAAACTATTGCCATAAAGAAAGAAGAAACAAAAGACAAGCTGGTCTTTTGCAGTTACTATCGATATTACTTATTCTTGCTCTTCTGCAACAAATTCTGGAATTACTTAGATGTATTCTGTAAAGCATGAGTTACATTCTCTGCAATTATTAAGAATCGTTTTAAGAGTATAATATTTTTGAGATCTTTTGATTGATGAATCTGCCATTACTTCTAATTCAAGCAAACGTCTATATAGAAGTAATGGTACATTCATCAATCAAAAGGTCTCAAAAATATTATACTCTTAAAACGATTCATAATAATTGGAGAGAATGTAACTCATGCTTTACAGAATACATGTAACTAATTCCAGAAATTGTTGCAGAAGAGCAAGAATAAGTAATATCGATTGCAACTGCAAAAGACCAGCTTGTCTATTGTTTCTTCTTTCTTTATGGCAATAGTTTATCTTTATCGTGATGCCTAAATCACAATGCAAATAGCAATCCAACAACGTCTTCTGAAAATTTCTTGAATTGATTTCTTCCATTGGACACAATGGCCAGGAAATTGTTCATTTTGTCTTCCAAATTGCTCCCCACGCTCCGCTGTATCCAAATAGAAGTGCTACAGCGCACTTAGGGAGCAATTTTGAAGGACCCAGTGAAAGAATTTAAAGATAAAGAAAGTCTTGATTTCCAAAAGGCAAGGTTTTGAAATTACAAACTCTTCCAAAAACTTCAATATGGCATTTGTTTATTTGAATACAGTACTTGCTTAAATTATATTCGAAATGTTTGAGAACTCTGACTAATGGTATACGAGATATTTATAGATAGTTGAACTAAAGCATTCAAATTATATTGTTGAATATTTTTCTCTATACTGTCTTATTTGGTATTTTTCTCTTAAGAGAATATTCTATACTGTTTTGTAGTAAATCAGAGCAAATAATCTTACAATTAAGAGTTAATATTGATTCATAAGTGGAAATGATTTTCATATATTGCATATAATAATAATGATGATGGCAATAAATTTTAGTTTGAATTATAAGAACCAATAAAACTAAATCAGAGCAATAAAACCACATTTTAATTTGATTTATTTTTAAAAATTGGTAAACCAAATTATCTGATATCAAAAATAAGAATAACAACAATAACAGAAAGTTTAAAATTGAAGATCATGGTTTTAAGCAAGGTTGCAGAATCTGAGTTAGGAGTCGGGGAGTTGGAGTCGGAGTCAGATTTTTAAACTGCTCGAAGTAGGGAATTGGGTCTTACAAATTTTAGGGAGTCGGAGTCGGATCATTTGTTATCCGACTCTGCAACCCTGGTTCTAAGCAGTGCCGGATCTAGATATTTTGTCACATTAAAAAATGGCGGCCCATCTTTTCTTCACTCACGCATATTGATACATAAATATATTTAATACTTTGGAATCGGGAATGTAATGACCTCAGATACATAGTTATTGAGAAACATACAGAAAACTTCGGTTAGGTTGTGAGACAATAAACCTAAACTGGGATTATATACAGTTTTTAATTTAAAAAAAATGGTATCTACGTTAAAACCAATAATAATAAATAAAGCATATTTGCGATTATGATATCCTGATGGCGATAATGCCAATGTGGAAAAACGTGAGGGAAACATAAATATTTATTTTATTTAGACAGACTGTCATTCAATCGTGTAAATAATAACAATTTAATTCTCACTGGTTTCTCTGTCCCTTGATGAGTATTATCCATTAGAAAAATGCACCATTATGTGTTTATAGATCGACTCTATAGTACGAAATATGTCGAGATAAATATATTTAAGCTTGTGTGTGAAAATGCATCTGCATTTTGACGCCCCCTCATAATTTTCGCCCTAGGTGACTGCTTAACTCGCCTCACCCTAGATCCGGTGCTACTTTTAAGCTATTTATATGTTTAGAATATTTATAAATTTAATAATAAACAATAAAGTAATAATAATCATAATTTAGTTATTATTAATCTGTAAATCTTTTAAAACATCTAATGAATAAAATCAAAATTATTATTATTAACAAAATTGATATCAAAATATTCAATATTAATTATTAGATTTTGAACTAACAAAATGTTTTATATGATTTCGAACTATCAATATGTTTTTTTAATAAGGCAGAGTGGGGTAAGAGCGTAGTTTGGGGAAATGCATTATACGGATTTTTTATTATAAGATAAGCGAAATTTTGCTATTTGATATTCCAAAATATTCAATATTAATTATTAGGTTTTGAACTAACAAAATGTTTTATATGATTTCGAACTACCAATATGTTTTTTTAATAAGGCAGAGTGGGTAAGAGCGTTGTTGGGGGAAATGCATTATACGGATTTTTTATTATAAGATAAGCGAAATTTTGCTATTTGATATTGTTGCTACTACAAGTTAATATCGATCTATCGACGTAGATAACGCAAGATGAATGATGCGAATCCAATATTTACCTCGACATTTCAAACACGTCTCTTCCGAATAGCACACACAACTTTGACAATATCTTAAAAGTGCAATAATTCTTAAGATAACTTCATATTAGGAGATATTTTTTTGGTAAGTATGAAGAATATTGATTAAAGTTTGCATTAAATAAACAATATTTTTTGACATTTCAAAAATTTTTGAGAAAACCGTGGTAAACTCTTTCCCCGTAAATATTGTTACCTGGGGCAAGTATAGATCAGCACCTTGAGATAGTTGCGTATTAGGCTGCTTTGGCCTCATAACACTTAAAATTTTATTTTTTCGTGTTCTACATTATTAACTTGTTTTTCTAACATATAACATGGTTCGCAGCTACGTCAGAAAAACCAACAAAGACGATTATTCAAAAGAAATGAACTAAATGTGAACGTTGTCGAGATGATGATTGATAAATGCAAAGATATTAATTAAAATTTTTGTATAAAAATCATTTTGTCATATTAAATAACAAAATGTGTTCTTTGTTACTTTGAAAAAAATAAAAAGTGATATAAAGTAAATAATGTGAGATGAGGTATTATGAAATAAAACAAAAATATAAAGTTATATAAGCACAAAAGTTGTTATTAAACAATTTCTGTACTTACATCACTTTATATGTTTGTTTTATTTCACTATATCGTCTCATATTTCAGAGTTCAATCCTTGTTTGTTTAACAAAGGATGATAAAGTTATATAAGCACAAAAGTTGTTATTAAACAATTTCTGTACTTACATCACTTTATATGTTTGTTTTATTTCACTATATCGTCTCATATTTCAGAGTTCAATCCTTGTTTGTTTAACAAAGGATAACTCTAAAACCGGAAACAGCCTATCTTAATGCGGTAAAAAGCATTTTATAGTGGATTATTTCTACTTTTGCCAATTAACGAGCGTAAATAAACTACAAAGCTTTTTATCTTGCAGGTACGCTATTGCCTCGTTTCGGAGTAAGTGTAGGGTAGCATGACATTTTGTACGATTTTGTCGCAAATTTAAAATTTTCAAGGATGAATTTATATGGTAATAGCTGCTCAATGCCATTTTTAACGACCCTGTCCAATATTTATACGATCGGTTAAAATGCCTGCATTTAAAGTCCTACTTTGCAAAAAACGCACTGCACTTATCCCACTCTGCCTTATAGTTTCCAGAATAACATATATAATTATTTAATTTACTGTACATTATTTTCATTCTATTTGCTAAGATTAGAAACATAAACTTACTTTATAAAGTAAAAATTTATCAATAGATAAAAATACATTTTAATATTTTAAACATTTTTAATAATATTAAAAATGTTTTATTATAGTATTTTATTAATTATTAACGATTTTAAAGTCTGTAGTAGAAAAATAAATATTTATTTAAATAAATAAAATCTAACAACTTGCTGCAATATACAGTAGATTATTATGATAGACTCTCAAAATGGTAGTCATCAGGAAAGGAAGTCCCTATAATTATATAAAATTTTTACAAAAAATTTACGGTATTAAAGTAAGATTTATTTTAATTTTTCATTCTAACTTTATACAGTTTTAATATGTAAAAATTTCCCAAAATAATTAATTCATTTATATCAATCATTAAATTCTAATAAAAGATCTAAATAATGGAATTTTTAATATGAAACCATTTGAGAAGGTAGTATATAGAAAAAATTATTAATGAATTAGGAACTGTAAATTAAAACAAAATATAGCCACTGATTTGACTAAATAATAAGCATGCAAATCAATAAATTTATCAATTGATGATGAAATTGTTTCTTCATAAAATTAAAAATTCTCTCTTTAAATAAAAAGACAGATACAAATTAGTGCAGTTTGTTAATGCAAAAATATATGAGGAAAACCTATATACTGAATTTATAATGAATTTAATAAATAATAATAATAATAATTATTATTATTATTTATTGACTAATATAGGAAAATCTATATTACTTAATAAATATGTAGACTCATCTGTCACATTCATTAACAATTTTTAACAAAAATTGTTATGAATGTTAACAAAATGGCTAATAAGTAACTCTAATAAGAGTTTTAGTTTTCTATAAAAATATCAAATAATTTATGCTCCAAAATCATATACTGTATTTAATTTACTATCTTCATTATAACAATTTTTTTATTATATTTTATTTGTCTCTAACATAATAATTTGTCAATTATATTTTTGGATGATAATAAAATTAAATTATTAATATCTCTATAAAATCTTCTGCTATTCATAATACTTATAATTGAAGTTCAGCATTAAAGTGGGTACTTTAATAAAAACAAAGACAAACTATTTATTATAAAAAAAATATTTATTAATAAACACTTGTTTTTATTAAAGTACCTATTTTAGTGCTGAACTCTCATTATAACATTTAAATTGTATTTGGAGATCCTTTTATTTAGTATTAATTTGATATTGTTAAATATAACGTTTAAATTTAGTTACATTATATAAATCAACTCTAATTATTAAACATTGATCACCAAAGGATGGAAAGTTGTTTCAAACTAATAAACCTGACAATTGCATTCTGATATTATTAGATGTTCTGTTTCAATGTTTTAGTTATGTCAATTTTTGTAGTAATGATAGATATTTATGGAAGTGCCAGTTTAATAAAATAACATGAATTTTTAGTGCTGATCATTTTTTCTTTTTTTATATGTCAAAATAAATGTTTCCTTTATCTCAAATTGTTACAGATATTTTATGATGGGAATTACTGGGATATATCATCATTTGAAAAATATTTCAATTGATAATTACCATATCTTCAGTATTGTAGATGAGCAATGACCAGTAAATATTTGAATACAAAAAATAAATAATAAATAACAGCCAAATCTCACAATTATTTAAGTGTTTAAATTTGTTATGAGAACTTAGCTACTGAATATATGCTCAAACAGAAGTAATTCGATATTCGTGAGCTTGAAAGAATTGTCATAAAATTTTGGTATAATTTCTTTCAGTTTAGTTATATTAAGCAGCCATATCCTCATGGAATATTCTGTATCTGGCGGCAGCCACTTATAGAGCCCATCACATGCTGACCAGCATCCATGATGGGATCAACCGGATGATTGAAAAACGGGGTTCAACGGGCCAGACCTGGACCCTTCCTGAAAAACTGGAGATGTGGGACCTGGATCTTCCAGGGTGGTAAGCCAAAGCTTTACCACGCGGCCATCTGGCTGACATAATTTTTTTCAGAGTTATAAAAGTTTTATTATTTATTGATATCATCAACATTTATAATATGAAAATTTATTATTTTGTTTATTAATTTTTAAATTACTATAAATAATTGTTAGGAAAAAATATTTTAAATTTATTTTAGATTTAAAACACCCAAAAATATGCAGAAAGCAAATAAATATAATAAATATATTACTAAAACACAATTTTTGCTGAGAATTTTTATGTTACCTAATTCAATAAGATAAAATTTTCCAATTAATTTTTATATTTTGTTTATATAGATAATAGTAGAAATTTATTAATTTTTTTAAATGAATTATTTATATTATACAAGTTATTTAAAATTTATTTTTCGAAGCGATGACTAAACAGAAAAGTGAAAGCAGTAAATATTTTTTTATAGAACATATTTTGACTTTCGACAATGAATGTTTGCATATTGTAAAATGAATCATTAAAATATTATATAGAACTCTACTAGAATTTATCTTTGCCATTATCAATCTGTCACATTTTTAAAATATTAAAATTTTAGCTGTTTGAATAATTTTCTTTGTTAAAAAATTATTTTGAGATAACAAATGTTGTGTTCTAATTTTATGTACCATATTGAATTAAAAACAAAAGAAAAATTCTAGCTAATTTAAATTTTAGAAATGAGAACACAATTTCTTAATTTTTTATCCAATATTAAAGACCTAGATAGTTGATATATATAATTATTTATATTTGTATAAGCTATGAGTAAATATATGATTTATAAGATATATATATAGTTTTACTTTTGGTAAATGATGTAGGATATGATTTTACATATGAACAATATTAACAGAAAATTGAATTTTTCAAAAGTTTGAAAAAGTAAAACAAACTTATCAAAGACATAATAATACAGTAATATAGAAACACTAAAACAAAGTTATAATATCACAAAAAATAATAATAAACAAACAGTTTTCTTATTTAAATCTGTATCATTTTCCGACTAAAAATTTTTTACATATTTTACTAGTAGGGCCTAGATTTTATTCTCACTAAGCAGTATATCTTGTTTTTATGACTTCAAGAAGGTCAATAACCAAAAGGTTGGAAATTTTCTATTACAAACTACCTATATAAAAGTAAAATTTTACAGAAATAGATAATATTTTTTCTGTTATATAGTTTTAAAATATTTTACAGATTATCATATTAATATACGATTTATGTAATGTACTCGCGAATGGTACGGCATTATCTCGCTATATACCTCGCTTCTCTCCAACATGACTTTTAATTTGGAAGATCAATCATATTGACAATGATCGGTAAAATCGGTTTTAAATTATTGTATACTGTATATTAATAGTCAAAGTGGCTGGTTGGCTGGATGTCCCTTTATTGAATTACTGTACCTATTTCTATAAATAGGGTGTCCATAGAAAGATGTAATTTTTGGATGTCTGCGACATCCTAAATTATTTGTTGTTATTAATAATTAAAAAATTAAAGAATAAAAATTAAATTGAAATTATTATCCATATAAAGATGTAATTTTTGGATGTCTGCGACATCCCAAATTATTTGTTGTTATTAATAATTAAAAAATTAAAGAATAAAAATTAAATTGAAATTATAGTTCCTCTAAAAAACAGAATCCGCAGATGGCGCTGTAAAGTAGAAATGGATGCCATTTTATAATTCCGTCATGGATTCCTACACCAGTTAGGAAGGTTTTTCGTCATTATATACAATATTATATGATTATATTTTTTCTAGTTATTGTATATTAATGTAAAATATAATAGAATACTATATAGTATTTATATTGAAGACATTTTCTTTCTTAGACTGTCTTTGTTAATAGTTAAGAACAGATTATAAAACTTAAATAACAGAATTATTATAGATTTTCTTCGATTAAAATTTTATTAGAAATTTTACTGTAAAAGTAAGTTTATATAAAAAAATTTATCATCATCTAAAAATATAATGTTTTTATTTATAAAAATACCGTATTATTTATTCGCATAAACTTTTATATCACAATATTCATTTAGATTTTTAATTATTCTGTGCTTTTAAATATCACATTTTAAACTGCAATATTGTATTAATTTGAAAATAATTTTTAAAAAATTTAAAATAAATTATTTCATTTTTTGAAAATTTTAAATTAAAAAAAAAAAATCATGATTTTTGTGATCATTGTTCTTAACGCATTGCGTAGGCATTGCCTAAGCTATTCAGTATCTAATTTAAAATCTAAATATCTAATTTTAGTGTAAATAGTTTAAAATAGACCAATGCAGTTGCATTGGGGCCTTCACTTCAAGGAAGTCATAAAACCTTATAAAAGAAAATGTTTCACAAACTTTTTATAACAGTAAATAATGATTCGAATCTTTATATTATAATACAGTAATAATTTATATATATATCTAAGTTTATGCTATTTTATATATACTGTGTGTGTATATATATATATTAATGGATTAAACTATTGCTGTAGCGTAAATTTTCATTCAAATAAATAGAAATAAATTTAAAAAGGTCATTTTTGTGTATAATGAAATTTTAAAGATTATAAAAATATTTTCTCTTAAAATGGATTAATATAGAATAAATCAAGCAGATATCATTAAAAATATGTATTCAAGAAACAGAATATGATGTTATATAATTTTGACGGCCGTAAAATATTTTAATGGCTCGTAAAATTACAGCTGTACAGCATATCAGAACATTAAAGAGTACAGGTATTTTTTTTTTTTAATTTATATTTGTAATTTTAAATAATTATTATAAAAAATAATATCGTTCGCTATTAAAAATAATAAGAATAATATATTTTAGTCTTTACAAAAAATACTAAAATTTGT
>AYEL01084849.1:0-10791 GCA_000484575.1 Olivierus martensii
TATTTAAAATTTATTAGAAAGACTTTTTATGATTTTATATATTTTCATTCCAATAAAAAATATTATTTTGTTTAAAAAAAAAGTTGCATCTTTATGATAAGTTTAGACAAATATTAAAATATGCAAGTAGCTGCTCTTTTTTCAGATTTAAAAATACAATCTTTTTCTATAAAAAATAATAATATCGTTTGCTATTAAAAATAATAAGAATAATATATTTTAGTCTTTACAAAAAATACTAAAATTTGTCTGAAATTGTATTAATGCAAAATTTATATATAGGCTATATTATACAATAAATAAGTATAAAGCATTTTACTGTTAAAACAAACAATTTTTTTTATATAAACATATAGTCTTAACTGCTTTATTACAATATATGGCAAAGAATACAAAATTACAGATAAGGATATGCATAATAAAAAAGTAAAACAAATCTCTGCACTTCGATATAACTTTACTACAGTTAACTTAATATTATATGGTCAATTGAACATGTTTTGCAGAAAGCATACAAGGTAATCCTCATTAAGATATTGATCTTATTGCACTATAAATTCTTGGTTTTCTGAAAAGATATTAGGTGTCTTAGTGGATTATACCAGCCACTTCAATGGTATGCCATTGAAGACATAAAGAACACAAAATTACAAGAACCAGATACAAAAAAGGATATTTTCCATATATCAAACCATTGGATCAGGGATTCAAACCTATGGAATTGCATTGATTAAACAAGAATTTACTGATTACAAATCATCATCATAAATATGAATGGTTGTAAGTCAAGACAATCATAAGTCAAGGAGTACCTGTATTTTATATTTTAATTTTATTTGTTATTATTTTGTATTATGGAACTTTTAGCCAAAAATGTTTCTAAATAAAGTTTGTTATTTCAATAAATACAAACTACCAAGTTCTGCTGCTTCTACAAATACAAGGAATCACAAGCACTTAAAGCAGGAAAAACACACTATTATTATTAGATATATACTACATATATGTTATTTCTATTAGTTCCTACATTAGTGCTTGTTTTCATTTTTATAATTGAATTTGAAGATAAGTAGAATAGTTTTTTTTATTCAGCAATTTTCTGATTAAAATTTATTTTAAAATACACTATTATAATATATATTAAATTTACCTCCAATTTCTTTTCTCTTTTCTTCAGTTTCAAGAAAATTACTTTTTATAGTTTCAAATTCTTGTTCTGTATTAGCTGTAGATCCTCGTACTTTCTGTAAAACAAGAATAGCTTTTTGATAATGACCTTTGCTTATTAGCCATCTTGGTGATTCAGGCATAGAAAGGAAACAGAAAAATTGTATAAATGATGGAATTCCTGCAAGTCCTAACATATATCTAAAAAGAGATTAAACAAAATGAAAATTTAAATTGAATATCATTATTTAATTAATAGATCTGCAGAATATTTTCTAAATTGCATTTTTTGCACCAAAATTTTCAATTATTAAAAAAAATTTAATTACCTCCATCCATTAATTTTATCTTTACTAAACAGACCATCTACAATACTAGCAATAAACTGACCACCAGTAATAAAGCAACTATTGACAGTAATTAATTTTCCACGAATTTCTAATGGAGCAACTTCTCCTATATACATCGGAACAGTCATAGAAGCAAGGCCTAAAAATAATTAAATTAATTAATCAAACTGTAATTTATACTATTCCTAAATTTTAATCTTATTGATTTTAATATATTTAATGTTTTTATAAGTTATGTTATATTGATATTATTTATCTAAACTATATAATTCATAATTTTTCCTTTTTTCCTTAAGATATTTTTTTTGTTTACAATATTTTGAAAATGAATTTAATTCTGATTCCTTTTTTGTAACAAGTCTTGAATAATTATCTTATTGAATTGTAATATAATCTGTTTACTTAGAATTTACCTTCAAAAAAAATATTTCATGTCATATTATAGCATTTAAATCAGTCATAACAAAGAAATATCATTTAGTTCTTCCTAGTAATCAACAATGTTTAATGAAAATTAATAGAAAAAATGATAATTTTCCAATGTTTGTTGTTATGTTGTAAAAATAAAATTTTGAATATGTGGCTAATCTATATAATAAACTATATTCCTTTTATATTCATTTAGTTAAATATATTTTTGGTTCTCTTATGCATGCCTTTACATTATTTGTAAATTAATTTTTTGAAAAACTTATTTTTACTCAAATATTAATTTATTTCAACACTTTCAATTAATATGATGTAAACATTTTACTTTTCATAGGATACATAATAATTATTAATTTATGCACAAAATGTGAATTTTTATAGATTTTAATATCTTTATTTTTAGTTGAATTGATCTGAAATTATTATAAGTTTTCTGCTTATTCTATTATTCAATAAAACTTTTCATATAATAATATTTACTTTCTTAACATTAGTTAACTAAGAAACCAAGCTCCTTTTAGGCAGAACAATTAGTTTACTTATAAATTATTATAAATCCAAAGTACTTTCAGCT
Source organism: Olivierus martensii (assembly GCA_000484575.1). Taxonomy (NCBI): domain Eukaryota; kingdom Metazoa; phylum Arthropoda; class Arachnida; order Scorpiones; family Buthidae; genus Olivierus; species Olivierus martensii. Next base: position 2,521 of record AYEL01084849.1, read on the forward strand.
TTAAAAAGCCATCTTCAGCAGTTATACACAGATAAAGATCTTACATATAAATTACAAAATTCAGAATCATTCTAAAACAATTTAAATATAGGTTGTTGCTATCTCATTATTAATCAGCTAATATTATTAGTCTATTAAAAAACAGCACTTATAGCAGTATACATTAATTTATATCACTCAAAATAAAGATTTATAATTTATTTCAAAAATGTTTTCAGCCTATCCTAAGCCCTCATCAGTACACAAAATTAAAAAATAGAATTATAAAATGCTGAACAATATTTTAAACTATCACTAACAATAAATTGAAAGCTAATGACACACACATTGCCATAGAAACCAGATGCAATCAAAAGTTGAACATTACAAGATAACAAAAAGCATAGTATAATTATGATAATGTTTTATAAAGTTATAAATGCATACCAGTATCTATCTAATATTAAATATGTTTAAGGAGTTAACTGTTGCTCAAATCATAACATGTATTAATCATAATTTATTGTTACACTACTTCCATGTCTTACTAATTGTACCTGGTTTAAGTTTATTAATCATATTGCTACTTTTCATCTTTCCTTTAAAAATCTCAATGTTTTCCAAAATCCTCTCTTTAGCTGGTTCATCAACAGTTTTTATTAGCCTAGTATCATTCCACTCTATCACAACATTACATGATACTATGCATTATGAAAGTTCAGTTTTTAGTGTTTTGGGTTCTAAATCTTCTCTGTGTTCTTTCAGTCTCATTGCCAGATTCCTATCTGTATAATCTATTTATATCTCTGTGGTATATATGCCTTTATTCATTAATGGATCTCATATACTCATGATTTTTTAGATGATTCAATTCTATCTTTGTCATTGCATGTTTAATTAAACAGTGTGCTCCTTCTACCATATACTAAACTTTTCCCTGTGCATTTCTATATTTCTTTTTCATATTTATCATTGGTCTATTTATATTGACTATATAAAGATTACTTATACTATGTATTTGCTGATCTTTACTAGATGATTCCATTTATTTTTCTTAAGTTATCTTACTCCATAATTTCTAGATGGTACTTGCTGTATAGCTATGGGTTTTTTGCTTGCTTGATAACCCAACAAAATTCTTCATTAATTTCAGACTTTGTACTGCCATGGGTATTTATTCTCATCAAGAGAGCTCTAAAAGTTGCTAATTTATAGTACTACAATTTTGTTTGAAGATTTTAAAATGAATAAGAGTAGATACATCTCTTTCCTATATACATTTGTGACATATTCATCATTTTTTATTTATATTGTAATGTCTAGGTAATCTATTTCATCTTGACTTCCTTTGTTTCTTTAGTTTTAGACATAGATATTGGATCAAATAACTTCTCCCCTATACTTAATACACTGCTGACCAGCGAGGGTGCAATGAAGTCAGATTTAAGTCACTACTACAGACTGGAATTTTACAATATAATTTGATCTGTTTGTTGTTTTACATAAACCAATCTGGTAACTTTTTGATTAAACTAAAAATTTTGGATTTAATTATTAAAAATTCAGAGGCTTTACTTTATATAATGGAAAAAAAGACTCATATTATATATAATAAATTTATAATTAATTATTGAAAAAACAATAATTGGTGGTTATTTTATACTGTAACAGTAAAATGAAAAATTCTGTAATTTTCAAAATTTTTTAAAGATTTTATAATAATTATAAATAATTATTTACTTGGAATGTACTAAATTCTAAAGCTGTAGACATTCTGCAACTAATCAGAATAAAGAAGCAAGCTTAGTGCTTAAGCTTGCTTCTGTACTAAATTCTATTTGATAAACAAATTAATATTCATTAAATGAAATTTTATAAAGGTTTCATATATTTTGCAAACTGTAAGCTTTACTAGTCTTTAGGAAAATAAAAAAAAATCAAATTTTTGCAATTTGAAGGAGAAATTTGCATATTATAGAGCACATTATCCTCATTTACAGATAGACCAATGCAAAAATCACACAGGAAACTCAAACAATAGAGTTGTAAACAGCTCTATATCATGTACATCATTGGATGGCAAATGTAATTTGACCTCACTAGTATGACATGGACATGGGCTTTAATGAGTATTCATTGAAGCACAGGTCCATCTCATTTAGGCAATCATCTCCTATGATGAGAATGTTATCTATATAATGTAATTAATTCAACTCAATTTTTAAAAGTGGAAATATATATTTATTCCACTTATGGATATATTATTGGATATATTATTATATTTTAAAAGTGGAAATATATATATAATAATATAAATATATATTATTAATTACATTGAATAAGAAGTGGGAAGAAATTATGCATTAGTTATCTATATACTTTCTATATAGTTTAAACCAGTATTTTTCAAATCTTTTTGAGTGCAACCCATTGCACAAACTACATTTTGCACTGTGACACCCATATGTGATAAATCAAAAAGACAAATTTTATGTGAATCATTATATTCATTTATCCATTAATGACCAATGTTTCAATCAAATATGTTTCAATAACAATGCTTAAGAATAAAATAATCATATTTTTAATTGTGGGGCATTAGTTTTAGGATGAGCCTCATAATTAATATTGTACATTATTTTTATATTTTTATAGCAATATTTTGAAATGTTTATTTGTATTCAATTGACTTGCTTGTTTCTGAATTAGTTAATATATTCAATTTGATAGAATATATAAAAATAAATTTAAAAAGTAAAAATGTACAATTTATATTAATAATACAGATATAGTTTAAAATATTAAATAACAAGTTTTTAAATTACTTAAAGCTTTGTCCTTGGATTTATTTTAATTTTGCTCTTGTTTTGATTTCATTGTTACTCAGCTTTGTTTGCTTGTTGCATTTACTATTGGTATTCCTTTTATCATTTTGCTATTTAATTTTACATTTATGATCTTTTATACTATTTGTATGAATTTACTTTTTATACTTGGTTTTTAGCAGTATTGTTTGTTTTTTATATATCTATTGTTTTATTTATTTTTATTTGTAGTTTTTCAAATTTTTTAATTTTAAAAAGTTTTTGCTTGGCAGTTTGACCTAAGACACCCTTGAATCAATAAACCTCCAACAAACAGTCAAATTAACACTTAGCATTAATCTATTTAATATTTCACATAGATTTTTCTTAATAAAGGTTTCTGTTATTTGTTTTTCCTCTATGGGTGAAAACAGAATCCATCATCTAAACTGTAAGTTATGTGAGATTCCAAAACCCACCTTTAACCTTCTTTTCTATACATTCGTCTAAAATGAGATTCCAAACCCCACCTTTGCTCCCTTTTTCTATAAATTTGTCTAAAAATTTACAGCTATTTTCACACGTGTTCGTCTTGGAGACATCGTGCAGGAATTTTTGTAAACAACTGCCATAGTTAAAGGTCTCCTGTTACCAGCTGACTAACCAACCACCACAGATATATTACTGTCACCGAATTTCCGGTACCATCCGTTGAAGCCAACTGCTCCCTTCCTATTCAATATATATATATGTGTAAAAATAATTTTTTTTTGTTTTATTTTTTTTTTATAATATTATACCGAGAATCAAACCTACACTCTCAGACCTTCGGAACCCCATCGTAGCCATTACGCCACTACAACACGTAGTCGAATTTCTGAGCGTTCGCTATTTAAGTAAAACAAAAAATTTCTGAAATTTCAAAAGCGATTTTTTCGAAAACGCTAGAGTAGTGGCCTCCAATATAGGGGTGATTCTTCATCTATTGTTTATGCTCTTTTAGATGACAAAATATTGGCAAAATCACAGACATATCGGGTGTGATGTTCCCTTGTCAGTCAAAAAAAATTTATGTATAAATGCTTCCAAATATGTTTTCATTATCTGGAAGCATTTATTTATGCAAAAAACTTTCTCAATCATGAGTACTAATAAGTCCAAATCGAGATCAAAATTAACTGATGAACATTTATAAGAAGTGTTAAAAATACATTCAACCAACTTATAACTAAGGATCAATATTATTATTAAGAGAAAACAATAACTGCACAAGTCACACACTTCAGACTGATGAATTTATTATTATTTTCTTTTTTTATTTGAAATTATTTACTATTTTTGTTTAATTATTTTTGAAATGTGTTATTTTAAGCAGCTTGTAATAAAAAGTAATTATTGTCATAAATAAATAACAATTATGTTTTATAACATAATCGTTCTTTATTTATGACAATAATTACTAAGGGAAAGATTTATACTAATTTTATAATTAGTATAAATCTTTCCCTTGTGTGTAACTTTTTATTGATTTGAACGTATTTTACCATAACACTTTTTTTTTTGGCCTGCCAAATATTTTTGAATTTACAATTTGGCCCACATAGACAAAACTTTGGGAACTGCTGATTTACAGATTTCATAATTTCAAATTATATCCATATTATCTGTGGTTAAAAAATATATATATTAAAGCTGTAGACATTCTGCAACTAATAATAGCAAAGAAACAAACTAAGCACTATGCAGAAATAGCTCTCTTTGATATATATATATAGCAACATTGGATGTGTTAATGATATAATCTGAAATCATGAACATTATTTTTATATAGCTGTAATTTATAATATTGTATTAATATAATTCTCAATTTATTTTATTTTAATAGATTCTTTTTTCTCTACTTAGTTTTTATTTTAGTTAAATATTATAAGAATATTCTTGTAAAATAATTATATTCAATCCATTTTAAATAAATGCTTAATTTTTTAGTGTAATACATACATGTTGTATATAGAAAGTTAAAATTTTAACTTGAATATATGTTTGATTTTATTCTATAGTTAAGCAATTTATATAACCATTGAAGATGATTTACTGAATGAAGTTGGAAAGTTATGGATTAAATTTTATGTATTTTGAATAAACTTCATTTTAATTTTGAAAGAGCTTTGTCTGTTTTATTTATTATTATATAACTTCAAAATATAATTTGAACTTTTAAATTAAATAAAAAATATTCAATAAATAATCATCTTTCTTGAATTATCCAAGAGATATATAAATCAGTAATGTAATCACAATATTTTTGAACTTGTTTATGACTTTTCAAGACTGTTTCCACTAATTAAATTATAGCTAAATATTAAAGATAACTAGAACAATTTATAACTCTTTAATGAATTGAATTTGATATATACTAGTATATAAATAAATAAATTAGTTTAAAAATGTTTGACAATTTAAAGACAGAAATAAAAGAAAACTGTTGTGATGATAACAACTTAATTCGACATAATAATACATGAAGAAAATTCCTCCATAATGAATTCAAACAAAATTGTTCTCACAATAATCTTCTAGTTTAATCAAATCTAAATCAATATGAGAGTTATTATAAATTTAGTAGTAAGAGGTATTATCAGTACAAGAGTTATTTATTGAACTGATTTTATTATAAATCCATGTTAGGTATTGAAGCACTCATCAAGATATAATAATTAGAAGTCATCCTACTTTTTATCATTATATAAAACAACAAAAGCACTAAATTTGACTTCTTATAACAATGTTATGACATCATACAGCATATGTACAACAGACCACTGTATGAGATAAGAAAAAGTGTGTGGCCAGGACAGTTGACTGTTATCAAGTGCTTTTATTGTATTGTTTATTTTGTTTATAAGAATAAAGAGGGTAGAGGCTCGTCCTTAATTGCCAGCAAGAAAAACAGTCATAGCACTCATTGTCAAACATCTAGAAGCTGGATGATTCTGAACATCCTCCCCCCTTTGAAAGGGACTTTCAAAAAAATGTAATTAAATGGATAAATAATAAGTACCAATAGCATTCAAATAACAAAAACAAGCGAAAGGTTATTTTGCTGAAGCTCTGCAAATTCAACACCGAGAAAAATCTGAAGTTATTGTCAACACGCAGGAACCGGAAGTGCTCTCTTGCCTGGAAATGGCTTAACGCTCATATCATGTGACTCATGCTTATTTATCTGTGGTTTTAAAGTGTAATGACTGAAGATGGTCCTAGAATGGATCGAAAATGTTCCCGTTTAATTTTTGTTTGCTCTGTTAAATAGTGCTACATTCGCTTGTTTTTGTTATTTTCCAGTATAGCAGAAGTTATGAACACTTTTCAGCATTCAAATAATAATACATAAATTTACAAACATATTTACAGTACATTGAACTATCAAAGTGATCTAGCAAGATTAATCAAATCAAACAGAAGCATTAATTGCAGTTATTTGCAGTGATTAATGAGGAGTTTAAGCAGGTATTTGAAGTATGAATCTAGCAAGATTAATATTGTTACACCCTTAAATATCTGTAAAAGTCTATCAAATTAATTTTGTCATATAGTTAGTGGGTAAACTTTATTTATTGCCTGCTTCAACACACCATTGTTAGTTTTAATGGATATCACTCTCACTATATTGTCACGTCGAAGGTGCACTTCCAGAACTCAGCCCAGTTTCCAAAGGTTTGGCAGTAAATTGTCTTCTTTTAGCAGAACTAATTTGCCGATTTTGATGTTCATTGGAGCTGTTTTCCACTTAGATCACTGTTGGAGTTCCAAGATATATTGTTTCGACCAGCATTGCCAAAAATGTTGAATGATTTGTTGTTGATGTTGATATTTAAGATAAACGATTGAGTGGTATATCTTGAATATTTTGAGTCTGTAATGCTGTCATAGTTTGTCCAATTAAAAAGTGAGATGGAGTAAAGGGTTCATAGTCATTTGGAGAGGCAGAGAGGGGATGCAAATGGGAATTTAAAATTCCTTCGATCTGAATCAGAATAGTTAAGAAGTCTTCAAAAGTTACAACAGTATTGTTTAATACTCTTCTCAGATGATGTTTAGTTGAATGGACTCCAGCTTCCCATACACCGCCAAAATGAGAACTGTTTGCAGGAATAAAATTCCATTGAATTTCTTCATTCACAATCACACCATTGAGAGCACTATGATTCTTTGATAAAAAAAATGTCTTAATTCTTTTTTCAATTTTGAGAAGTGGCTTCTACAAAGTTTTTACCATTGTCTGAATAAATGACAGAAGGTTTGCCTCTTTGTGAAACAAACCATCTGAATGTCGCTAAAAAGGCTTCTGTGGTTAAATCAGTCACTGGTTCTAAATGAATGACTTTAGTTGGAAAAAAAACATATAAACAAATATAAAATTTGTGCAACTTATTATCTCATCCTTTTGTAGTTTTATCAGAAAGGGTCCAGCATAATTGATACCAATTGAATAGAATGGGTACATAGTGGTTACTCTGTGATAAGACAAATTTCTCATTAGTTGAGGGGACTGCTAGGTTTATTTCAAAAACACATTAAAAATTTATGAACAATTTCCTTCACTAAGTTTCTACCATTATAACTGAACAAAATTTATCATGAATAGAAGACAATAATAATTGAAGATCACCATGTAGAAGTCTGTTATGTTCATACTCAAAAATAAATTTTATTAGAGAATGTTTACTACTAATCAATAATGGATGTTTTTTATTAAAATTGAAGTTTAAATTTTGTAAGTGACATCCAACCTGAATTAACCCTTCCTTATCAAGAAATAGTGATAGATTGACGAATTTACCCTTATATTCTGATTTATTTTTAAGTATTTGTATTAAATCACCAAATTCATCAATTTGAGACAAATGAACTATGAATTTAATGTGTTAGCTAACTCTATAGTGGATAGATTACCTAGAAATTTATTATTTATTGAATGTGAGTTATGGATGAAACACACACACCATGCTGTAACTCTTATCAGTTTAGCGAATGAGGGAGTATATCTGAATGGAAATATATCATTGATTTAATTATTAGTCACAAAAGTATTAATATATGCTTTAGTTTCAGGTAACTCAAAGATTTAGTTTTTTGTTGTGGCCACCAGCATTGCGGAGTCAGAATCGGAGTTGGGGAGTCGGAGGTTTTTGGGTGGAGTCGGAGTCGAATTTTTGAACTGCCCGGAGTCGGGAGTCGGAGTCGAAAAAAATAACTGAGTCCCGACTCCTTAAGTCCCTACTTACCTAGAGCTAGAGCTATATATGTATATCATTTCTAACTATTTAAGGAATGATAGTAAGTTATGAATAATATCAATTATCTAAATTTATGAAAAGGCTCCTATAGTGTTATTAGTTAATTTATGAGTCTCAACTCTAAGTGATAAATTTTTATCTTTTGGAGCCATATTTAGGGTATTTTATGGAAAGTGTTGCGGTCTAAG